>CAKALU010059422.1:0-54434 GCA_916700995.1 Hozukius guyotensis
AGTCTGCGTAGGGCGGAGGACGGGGTGGACAGGTGGGTCTAAAAACACTGGACTTTCACCCAGGAGACCGCTGTTCATGTCCCGTGTGAACCCAGAAGTCAACTTTGACTTATTTGTCACGTAACTTCCTTACTTAAAGGACCAATATATAATATATTTACTGTAATAAATCATTAAATGACCGTGATATGTCATCAGAGATCAAGGAAACATGCTGAATTGAAATACTACAATGCTAGTATGTTCTCCTTTGAAGTTTCGTCTTTTTTTCACATATATTTATTAATTTTATGCAATTAACAGATTGTACATACAACACAGAACCTTCCCCCAAACTGATCATATGGCAGTGTATAAAATAATAATAATGATGAACATTATTTGAAATTAAATAGCTAGAAAATACAGTATAATGAAGTGAATAAATAAATTGATTAATAAAAAAAACAAAATATATATAAAAAAATAAAACAAGTAAATCAATTAAATTAAGAACATGGTCACAAACATAAAACAAAGTACAGCACACATTCTTCACAATAGATTAGTCATTTTTACTCTACCTTCACACGTCTAGTGCCTCTTCAATGTCACCATGTTTAACAAATTCCAAAACATTTCCCAGATGTCATAAAACTCCGAAGCTTTCTTCCTAACTACATACGTGAGTTTCTCAAGAGCCAAATTTGATGTTAAGTTTTTCAACCACTGGCTAAGAGAGGGGCAACCAACATTTTTCCAACATAGAGCAATCGAACGCCTGAACGTCTGTTTTTGTTTTGGATCTGTGTGATCCCGTCCACTGCCCATTTCAACAACCCGCTGCCACATATGAAACAAATTGGCATACAAACACAGCCTTCAGCAGCCACGGAAGCAAGCAAATGAACTGAATTTGGACTCCAGTACCCATTTTAAACACTAGCCGTCAGCGCTACATATTGCACCTTTAAGTTACGCCACTTCTGTATTTTTTTTTTTTTAACCCAAACTACGATCTTTTCCTCAACCTAACCAAGTAGTTTTTTTTGTCTAAACACCGCAGGGGCTTGCGCAGGCGCACTGATCGCTCATGTTGCCGGTCATTCGTTGGAAAATGCACAAAAAATAACTAAATAACTTTTCGTAAGATAGCATACGAACCGTTGTATGAGGATACGTTACACGGTGAGACTGCCATTTGTTTCTATTCATTTCAGCATGCTATAAAATCAACTATCAAAGATATGAAACTAGTTTGAGAAGTAGGAATGTTTTCCTTTTGTCCAGTCAGTTGGTTGTTTTTACTCTAATCAGCCTGGCAGGCAGGAAGATCCACTACAGACTGAAAGATTTTGACTTGACCCAGTTAGGGTGAAAGAAACTCATCTAGAAGATCATGGAAATTTGGCTTCGGTGTCGACTGTGTGTGCTGAATCACTTCAAGGGATTTACCCTCTAAGCTTTATATAGCTGTGTCTTATATAAGTAGATATACAGTCTGTGAGCACACATTATTTTATTGCATAGATTAGATACATTACATAGTCCTCTATTTTGACCATGACTCTAGAGAAGAGGGCCCTGTTTGTCGCTGTCTTTAGGGGGAAAGATCTGAGCTAACTCAGGACTTTTCTCTCATTTCAGCAAAGCTCAAGTAGCTCAAGATATGAACTCAAAGAAATATACTCCTCCATCACAAGGTCAGTGTGTGTTTTAAATTGTGTAAAAAAAAAAAGATTATTTTGTTGTCTATTTTTGATGATTGGTGAGTTTTGATGCCTCTCTTATCCTTCTGCATGAACAGCCAATCAGCAGGTGAAAAAGAAACCGGTAAGTGACCCAGCGTTTGTTGTTCTGTTGACATCTCTTTCAACCCGTTGTTTCTCATTATATAGACCGTCCTCGCAAACACAGAAGTATTTTTCACATCAGTCTATGGAACACTTTTAAAGAGGACCTATTTTGCTTATTTTCCGATGCATAGTTGTATTTTGGGTTTCTACTAGAACTTATTTACATGCTTTAATGCAAAAAAAAGCCCAGTCTGCTCTGATTGGTCAGTTGGCCCACTCCGTTGTGATTGGTCAACCAAACCAAACTCTTCGTATTCGGCTCCAGCTCCGCTCTAACTAGCTTTGTTTGAGGCCAAACCAAAGATGCTCTATAACAAAAGATCATGCATTATAAGTTCCGCCAATAGTTTGAAATGGTATACACTTCCTGTCTCCTAAGTGGGCGTGGTAATGTCGTAATCACCTCTACCCCTGATCCCCCCTTTTCATTTGGAAGTGTTGTAAACGCCGTGTGGATGATCGAAAGCCGATTGGATTACATTTACATAATGTATTTATATTTTCTTTTGCTAAGATTAGATATTCACACAGCTAACAGCCATATTTAGCATTACGAAAATTAGTTAGCTAGAGCGTTAGCGAACGCTACTTGCCAGATCTCGCGAGAATGTGTTGCTGAGACGGAGAGAGGTCTCGGACAAAGTTAATTTGTCAGTCTGAAAAATGCCATTTTAGAGTTAAGAGTGTTTGGAAGATATGTGGCTTGTGAAAAATGGGTCCAATATTTACTTTGGTGACTAGGGGGGGAAAGAATCGGTCATAATCTGTGTTCACGTTCACTTCTCCCATTGGAGTTAATAGACTCAGGACCTGCCGCTAGTCTCCTTAAGGGGCGGGGCAGTGGAGAAACCCACGTGGCACAGATACAGGAAACTGACTCTCAGTGTGTTGTCTCCTTTCTGAACTGTCTCTCGCCAAACTAGCCACTAGAAAGGTATGTGTTACTTGGTGACATCACCACGTTACGGAAAAAAAGGTGGGACTTCAAGCAAGGCGTTTCAGGCAGTTTAGGAGCAGTGTTTCTGTGGGGTAGAGTAACTCCTTTTGGCGTGGACTTCGGGCTTTGTAACTTTGCAGATCTTTTACATGCACAAAAAAACTATATAACACTAAAGAAATAGGGAAAAAAGTATAATAGGTCCTCTTTAATAGACTTTTCTTTCTATTATAAAGAGCTTTATAGAACAATAGGGCAAGAAAAAACTCACCCATGTGCACACAATGTTTGCACCTCAAGCAACATGTTGCATCCGCAGCATCTCATATACTGATAAAACTTGTGTTTTTTTGTGGCTATAGGGGGAGCAGGTGGCTATGTATGATGTAGTGCCTACAATGCGTCCTGTGGTTCTAATGGGACCATCACTGAAGGGCTTAGAGGTGAGTCTGCCTCACACACTCTTTAATCAAAGTTGCCTTTGACTTGTAAAGTGCCTAAGATGCTGTAAAGCTCAGACACCTATTCTAGAGTTAATTAATAATTGCAAATAAATATTGGTATTTTGTGTTGAACTTGAATAGAGGGGAATTAAATTTTAAATCCATGTTTCCTGTGTAATTCCAGGTTACAGATATGATGCAAAAAGCACTATTTGACTTTTTAAAACATCGATTTGAAGGCAGGTAAGTTCTGATTGAATTCTTCAGTGTCACACCTTTCATGTGGAAATTAAACACAATGAAAATCACAACTGTGTAACGATCCTCGGTTTCTCTGTCTCCTCTCCAGAATTACTATTACACGGGTCACAGCAGACATCTCTCTGGCTAAACGCTCCATCCTCAACAACCCTGGCAAGAAGGCCTTAATGGACCGGTCGAACACCCGCTCCAATTTAGGTACGCAGCTTTATCATCCCAACCTGGAGCCAATAATCGTGGAAAATTATCTTTGGCACCACTTTTATCTGTTCGGAGAGCGAGACGGTTGGGGTTTACCTCATCAGGACAATTCAGATAGCATCAGTAACAGAAAAGTACACTGAATTGACTTACGCTAAAATAACTTCTTGTAATTGTCTTAACTTTCTGGCACCCGTTTGTGTCGTCCCTGGTGGAGAACTTTACCCACTTGCAACCCTAATTAGGTTAAAACAAGCAACTGATACTGTCTCACCCAAGTCTGAAATTAATATGCCAGACTTTCACTTTTTTCTTTACCACATTGAGACATTGTGCAGTTTGTGTTCACAAGATTTTTTTGTATATACGCTCACTGTATGCACCACAATGAAGATGATAAAAGGAATAATTTTGGTAAATATTTGCTTTCCTGTTGAGAGTTAAATGAGCAGACCAATACCACTCATGTTTGCATACAGAATATGAAGCTGCAGCCGGTTAGCTTAGCTTAGCACAAAGACTGGAAACAGGAACAGGAAACAATTAGCCTGGCTCTGTAAAAAGGGGGAAAAAAGAAATCAGCATATCAGCACCTCTAAAGTTCACTAATAAACAGGTTATAAATGTGTTTAATCCAGGCTAGCTGTTCCCCCCTGTTCCCAGTCTTTATGCTAAGCTAACAACTAATCGATTAATCAAGAAAATAATCAACAGATTAATCGACAATGAAAATAATCATTGGTTGCACTCCTAGTGGCATCGACCTTTTTTTATCTAACTCTAAATATTCCAAAATATTCCATTCTAAAATGTTTTTGGCATCATTTGGTAAAAACTCCATAACAACCTTTCAGCATATTGTAATTCAAGTGCTCTGAGAGAAAACTAGACTTCTGCACCTCCTCATGGCTCTGTTTTCAGGCTTTAGAAAATCTAGCCCATGACGGGAGACTTTGGCCAATCACAGGTCATTTCAGAGAGAGAGCATTCCTATTGGCTGTTCATTCAACGGAGGCAGCTGTCAATCACTCACAAACTCCAATCAAACAGTCAAACTAGGCAGCACTGATCAAATATGAATCAATATTCTGTTACTGTAATGTCTATTTCTCTCCTCAAATGTTTTCAGAAACATCTTGTAGTGTACTGTTTAGCTGTGAAATGAGAAAGTTTGCTCCGGCTGGTGGGCCGTGCTTGGTATTTCCTCAACTGATCTCAACATGGCTGCCGGTTCACAAACTTTCTCATTAGGAGCACCGGAGGACACAGAGGCACATGATTTTTTTCAGATTACCTGTCTCATGCACTACTGTCAGGATATAGTGAGCGTTTTATAAAAAAATACTTTTTTTAATCATATTTGCTCCAATTCTACCCACTGCTGCTTTAAGCATAAGAGGGAAACTCAGGTTGACATCTGCGAAAAATAAGAAAGTCATTGGATTGTGTCAGTAAAGATTGTTAACTGGATATTTACTAGGCATTTGCTGTCTCTTTGCCCCAGTGACACTGTGCAGTAGGCTTTAGGTTGGTTACAAAAAAGAAAGGATGGGTATCTATCATACAGAAGGGGTATGAGATTTACTTGGTTTTCTCTACTCTTGTCTTTCTCATTGCTCTCTCATCCCAGATGCTGCCGGTATGTATGACTGAAAGCACTGGTAGTCCATGTCTGTCTGAATGCTCCACCTTCCTTTCATTACCTCATCAGCACCATCAGACACATGTTCTCACACTGTTGTTCACTGTGGAAATATACACAAGCAGGTGTTTTATCTGCTATTCATATATTTTAGTGGCCCAACAGATGTGTAAGATGTAATTCACTTTTATGTTAGAGTATTTGTGAGTACTTGAACTTCTTAAAGGACTGAAAGCAGACACTGCCTTTTCCATGCCTTGCTTTCCTGCTCTCCCTCTAGTGGCCAGTCCTTTAAATTACTCCTCCCACGAATGTAACATATCCTGGTTCTCTTAATGGATCCAGGAAAATACAAATACATCACTTACTGTATTAACGTAGTCTCATTGAGTAGGCAGTGTTTAGTCAGAGGTCACATTTATAGTTTTTAATCTGTTGTTGTCATGTGAGTTGCTCTCAAGTCTGTATTTTTTTACTTGTCTTGTTTTCTACATTAGAAATTAGAATTTTTTGTTGTTTGTTTGTTTTTTTTGTGTTGAATTGAGATTCAGAATAGTTACAAAACCATATAAACATACAGCTTTGTTGACAGAACAAGCTCTCCACAAGGTCCATTTACTGGTTTTCTATCTACAGTAGAGCCTGCGATTATCAAAATCAGATTTTATAATTATTATATCACATGATCTTTCTCAGTAGAGGGAGTTCCCCAGTTATCATGGAATTGTAGATTGTAGATCAAATTTCAATTTTTCTGAGCATTTTAAGGGGAGACACCCCCAGGTAAATCATAATTTTTCATGCACAGGTCAATTTTGAGATTCTGGGCTATTTTGCTTCCATAACCTGTCTTCTTTCAGACTAGTGGAAAGAAAACAACCAAAATACACATTTAGGTGTTTATTTTACTACTTTGTCGGTTTGTGTCTGTAGATTTCTCCTAAATTCACCAAAAGTTAGCGTTAGATAATGCCTCATTTGCATATTTAAGCATAACATTTCGGAAAACGTGTAATACAAAAAATAATTTCTATTAGTTACAATTTTGTACCTTATTCACCTGTAGTGTCTTCAAAATGTCTGGAATTTTACAATACATATATTTAAAGGCTGTTTTCTCAAAATGAGTTTTCTTTCACACTCTAAGCCAGAAAGCTCTAACATCCACCAAACCCTCCATTTTATTCCTATCTATATTCTGAAGGTTTTTACAGACGGGTTTGTTCATATATCATCCATAGCCTGATTTATAGAACATTTTATTCCTAAAAACATGGTGAATTTTTTTTTTATGGCTGAGTATGGCTGATTTATGGAGTGATAAAAAGAGATTCCATCTGTGAAATCCTTTGACTCTAATATGTCAACAAAATGAAACAAATTTTTAACCTGGCTTTATCCAATGTTCAGATTTCTGTTCTGGGAATGTATGCAAATGAGCGCATATTTAATAAGATAATGCCGCATTTGCATATTTAAACATACATTTTTGGAAATCTTGTAATACAAAAATGAATTGTCTTAATATAAGTGATGAACTGGGGAAGTTTCATGGTTAAAATGTTTACCATATTCACCTGGGGTGTCTCTCCTCATCTGTGTTGGCTTCCTCTGCTTAGGTAGATTGTGTGATTCACTCCACAACAGCTACTACAGTAAATGGACCTCGTGGTGAGATTTTGTTTTGTCAGCTGCTGTTTCAACAATAGACTTTTAATCCCAACATATAACTTGATTGACCTTACCTCTGGTTTGGTCAAATTTCAGATTGTATCTTCAATTCTGCATCTTGATTAAATAAAATAGAGAAAAACAAAAAAAATCTTCCCATACCAGCTCTGGTGGCTTCATGTAGATGTTTCAAATAAATGATCGTAAATGTGTAAAATTCAAATTCAAAGCTATGGGTCAGTGAGGAAAATATCTACTGTAAATTCATGAGTTACATATTCACAAGGAAATTAAATATGTGCAATTGATGAGTTTCCTGGATCTCAGTTGTCAAAGTCGTGCTTGTCCTCTCTGCTTTTACAGCCCAGATCCAGGGTGAGGTGGAGCGCATCTTTGAGCTCGCCCGCAGCCTGCAGCTGGTGGTTCTCGATGCAGACACAATCAACCACCCGCTCCAGGTGTCCAAGACCTCCCTAGCACCGATCCTTGTCTATGTCAAGATCTCCTCACCAAAGGTGAGCTTCACCAGAGACCTGACCCTTCTTTTGGACTGACTCTTCCTCAGTTCTCTCAATATATACTAAACACGATCCTGTAAAATGCCAACAGCCACCGTAACTTTTTGTATCTCTTCCTCTGCTTCTCTCTCCTCTTCACTGTAGGTGTTGACGAGGCTGATCAAAACTAGAGGGAAGTCACAGACGAAGCATCTCAACGTTCAGCTGGTGGCAGCAGACAAGCTCGCCCAGTGCCCGCCGGTGAGTGCCATCTAGTGGTCAGTGCGTGACATTGGTGCTGTGGTAGTTACTGTTCAGTATACTTATTACAATAGTTTATCTTGAATAGATGAATGAAAAGATGGATTCTTATCACATCATGTTATAATTTTAGATATTTCACTTGTAGGACAGATTTATACATTTGGCTTTGTCTCTGTAGTTGAAGTTGTTACACTGGTAATAATAACGGGAGAAAAACAGTACTGAGTTTGGTGCAAACGGGAAATACATTGGTGGCCCCTTGACTTTTATGCAGGGCCGTGGTTACCATTGACTACAGTGAGGTCATCTCTTCAGTATTTTTTTCTGGGAATTGGCTGAATCCAGTATTGTTAGACTCTGTCTGTTTGACTTTTACTATCATTAGGCCAACAAGTGTTGAAGCAGCATTTAGACCTTCATGTTGGGAAATAAAGCTCTCAGGAAAAAAAAAAGAATTAAACAGCTTACAGCATAAATAAAATATGAAAAATCAAATTGAAACATTTTAGAGATTTGTTTATAGTGCCCATCAAGGTTAAAATAGTTTTGAATTTTCAATTGGTTTTTATTTTATTGTAGTTTTGACTTTTCAATTAGATTTTAGTGTAGTTTGTTTGTTTTCAGAGTGTGTTTTCTGGTTTTAATTTAGTTTCAGTTTTCCAGACAGATTTAGTTTTAGTTTTAATATACAGTATTTAATTTTAGTTTTACAGTAGTTTTAGTTTGTTTTTGTTAGGGACAGGTATAATGTCTCAGAAGTAGCCACATATACATACAAAATACATGGTTGGAGAGCTGTGTAGGAATGGGCATAATGTTTAATGTTTAATCTTTGCACTACGTTAGTGTTCGATGTGAAGCAATTGCGGCATAGCGCCGTCTCCCGGAGGGTCAAGTCCGTTCAATTTCTGTGGTTCAACGTCACGAGAGTTGACAGGAATTCAAATTTTCAGCACTGATATATTATAGTTAAAAAACTAAAACTGAAATTAATTAACATTACACCAGGCAATATTGTTTTAGTTTAGTTTTTCTTAAAGGATATAGTTTTTATTTAGTTTCAGTTAACTACAAATATTTTTCACTGCTTATTTTGGTTTTAGTTTCAGTTTTAGTTTACAATAATAACCCTGGTGACCCACGCATGACCTTAGTATATTTAAAATCCTGGCTAAGGCCCTGCTTTTACGCATACTATACATCAGAATGATTGTTGTCAGGCTCAGGCTGGTCTCATACACCATTCGTAGCTATACCTACAGACACTAATGCACTGTAATTTGTGTATATCCCACGAAAACATTCATGTGTAATTCACATAATCGTGAACCAGGAAATATAAAAAGGGAGGGAGGGGAGGATGGGTGGGTCTAAATATACCGGACTTTTGCTCAGAAAGCCGGCGCCCGTGTCCCATGTGAAACAGAAGTCAACATTGATTTATTTGTCACGTAACTGAAATTACACCACTTCAGGAGTTATTTTAAGCCAAACCCCAATCTTTTCCTAAACCTAATTAAGTAGTTTTGTTACCTAATCTTAATTTAGTAGTTTTGTTGCCTAAACCTAACTAAGTAGTTTTGTTGCCTAATCCCAATTTAGAATTTTTGTTGCCTAATCCTAACCAAGTTTATTTTTCTTAAACCTGACTAAGTAGTTTTGTTGCCTAAACATAACCAAGTTGTTTCCTGTGAAGATGGAAGTTTATTTCGAAAAGACTGTATGCATGTAATGAACGGACATTTGCAGGAAAACAAACGAAAAAGGAGGAATAACTTCTCGTAGTGTATCATACGAACCGTTGCATGAGAATACATTGTCAGACTACATAGTCAAATTCAGCATATTTTTCCTGATGTCAAATTCAAAGTCTTCATTGAATGCTCGAGTCACTGTTCACATGGTTGTCCCTTCTTTAGATGACCCTATTTCCTTACATCTCTTTTTCTGCAGACCCAATCACAGACTGCTGATTACCACAAGAGTAATCACTTCTGCCACATTATAAATGGCGTCACAGATTATACTTTAAACTACTGTCTCAGTGACAGGGTATAGTCCGATGTTTGTTTCCTTCTGTTGGTCTTTTACTTCTTCTTGTCCTTATTCTCATTTTCCTGCAGGAAATGTTTGACGTCATCTTAGATGAGAACCAGCTAACTGACGCCTGTGAGCACGTTGCTGATTATCTGGAGTCTTACTGGAGAGCCACTCATCCACCAGAGATGGAGCCTGCCAACGCACTGGTGGCCCAGCTGGCCGGGAATACACTGCCCACCAATCCTTCAGCAATACCGGTACATGAAACACAGACACATATACGGGAAATAAACAATAAAGTTATATGATGTAACTTTATTGCATTAATGCAATATCATTTGCAAAGATTTCATACATCTCATCTCATCCCACTCATCTCATATGTACAGTCTGCTGAATGTGGCAAAAACTACATTATGAGCTCAGCAGGAATGTTCATTTGTCTAGACAGAGGAACTCCACAGTGCGCTGCATCTGTATTTGTTTCCATTTATTCGTCTAACATTTTCATCTCATTTCTCCTCATCCTACTCCACGGGAAAGTTGAAGAAATGAGATAGGTCTGCCTCTGGTGAGTGAGATACCTTCAAATTCTGCTGTAGCTGAGTTTTCACCGCAGTGATAGAGATGAGTTACAGTAGCGTCTTCTTTAGAAGTTAGCTAGAAATTATGTGTATATATTAGTGATGTTGAGATGAAGCTTCATGAAGCACTGAAGGTCTCCAGCAAATTGGTTCGCAAATGGGTTCATTTCACGAGGCTTCATTTGGGCTTCATGTGCACACGAAACCACCTATTGGTCAAATAGTGTAAAACAGGCAGATATATTCCAGATATGTGGCAGTGGTTTAAACGGGCAGAGGGCAGTGAATGTGCTTGTGTATTTTCAGTTCTCAACTGTATTTCGGCTTTGGGCGTCTTCAATGACGTCATCGGTCTAAAACGATAAAAGCCTTGATACGGGCTTCACAGAAAACTTCCTGGATCACTCGTCACGCTCCCAAGCCTCGGCACAGCACGTAACATCACTAGTATATATTATCTAAAAAACATGAATATAAATGATTTTTCTGTTTACAAACAATCCAAGAGGCAGAAAATCCATTGCATCAATGTCATTGTAGCTTATATATGGATTTATTTTTTGTATTTAGTAATAAGGCAATAAGTCAATTAGTTTGTAATTTCTAGTTTACGGCATAAAAATAACTCACATTTATCTCTACATAAGCTCTCAGCCATACGTTTGTGTTCTGCCTCCGGCTTGTACGCACATCTCACAATGATATTTCTTGGAAACCTTGAAATTATAGTCAATTACTAAAAATTGTATTGAATAGGAACAACTGATCATTAGTTAGTGACTAGTTTGTTGAGTCACAGTGCTACAGCTTTAAAATGATCATCAGTATAAGTAAATGATCTTACTACACAACTTGAGGTTAACTTCCGGGTAACTAACTTTCAGTTATCATTACTTTTGATAATTAATTTAATAGTGACTCAACATTAGTAGCAGCAGCAGCAGCAGCTGTAGAGCAGATGCAGAGAAGCTTGAGGCAGCAAGTGTGTCTGTTTCCATGTGAGTAATTGCACAAAGCTGCACAGAGTGTCCCAAGGTCCCGTGATAAAACTGAGTATTATCATCCAAAAATATTCAAATTGCCTCTGGTGTGATTGCCAGTTTAGGCACTTGAGAGCCAGCTGCCTCCCTACCAGCAGCTTTGTGCATGTTTGAATTTGTGTATATGGACTAGCAAATACAAGTGTGTAGGTGAAGACATATTGGCTGTGTTCGAAATCACATACTATCATATTATTCATACTAAGTATGATGTAAAATTGAGTATGTAGTGTGTTCCAACTGCATATTATGTGGATTTTGTGCACACAAGAAATGCTGGGATGTTTATTAGTTTAGCAAGAATTTTTTAGTACGCGACGTGAGTTTACTGGACAAACTCAACCACCCCAACATGCATTGAGGCCCTCAGAGTGTCCAATGGCGGACTGTGAGGCAGACGGTTAAAATTATTAACCGGTTGGATAAAATAATTACGAATGATGGCCACTGACGTTAAAGGAACAGAGGATGGAATATAATATTAATAAGTATTCAATTCAATTCAATTTATTTTTGTATAGCGTCAAATCACAACAGAAGTTATCTCAAGACGCTTTATATATAGAGCAGGTCTATGACCGTACACCATAGTTTAGAGACCCAACAGTATCCACCAAGCGCGCTGTGGCCAGGAAAAACTCCCCGAAGTATATTTTCTTTAGTGTACAATCACCTGAATCATAGGTAGGGAAGCACCAATACCGGATCGGATATCGGGCCGATACAGACTCAAATAGCTGGATCGGGTATCGATGACAATGGGTCCGATCTATTCAATACATTTTATGTTTATATACGGTATACATTATATACTATAATTTTAATTCCTGTTTACGTTTTGACCAATTTGTTGCTGCAACAAAAACGTTTTAACTAACAGATTTGAGTACGTAGTATGCAGTACGTTAGTATGCAGTACGTTAGTATGCAGTACAATTTGGAGCACAGCCATAAGTTGAGCACAGTATGATTTTGTGTTAGAGCAAGCTTTCTACATACTGTATGTGTGTCCTTCATGTGCATTTATGTGATTTTATGTTGCATTTTCTTGTCCCAGGATGGGCAGAAAAACAAGAAGTCAGCTGCCCCCAAGAGAAAGGGTTCCCGGGAGAACCATCTAGACCAGGAGCAACCTTCAGCCCCAGCGCAGGAGCAGAGGGCCGAGGAGGGCCATAGGGAGGAGGAAGAGCGGCTCCTGAGGACTGAACCAAAGAGACCCCAGCAAAGCCACCACCACCATCACCACCACCACCACCGCCGAACGGAGCATCACAGCCACGCCCAGCACAACCAATCATCCGGTGGCATGGAGGTACGGTCGAGCAGGGATTATAGCCACAGGCTTCCCCGCAGGCACCTGCCTGAGGAGAGGGAGGAGGAGGTGGAGGATGTGGTGGAGGAGGATGAGGAGGAGGCGCACTATAACCACCGAGGCCATAACCACCACCATCATAACAGCAACCACCATCATCACCACCACCACCAACAACATCACCGTGGGAACAGCCAGCCACATGTCGGGGAAGACTATGAGCAGGAGCACAATGAACGCAACCGCCAGCACAGGCATCACCAGCATATTCCACCACGGACACACCACACGGATCACTATCCTGCACACAATCATCACAACTACCATGGCAGAGACAGGGACAGAGACAGGGACAGGGACAGGGACAGAGACAGGGACAGAGATAGGGATAGAGATAGGGATAGGGATAGAGATAGAGAAAGACACAAGGACAGGGAAAGAGACAGAGATAGGGATCGAGGTAGAGGAAGAGGTGCACGCCAGTGGCACAGGGATTCCTATATACACTAGTGACTGTTGTCTCTTCTGTGGGTTGGTGCATGGTTATATGCTGCTCAAGTTATAATGCACTAATGGACGGGCAGGATGTGTCATTTTTGTAGACAATGGGCCCCATGCAGGAAGCGATATAAGAAGAAATGTCCTTTTAATTTTGTTTGTGTCCAGTTTGTTCTTATTTTGTTCGTACCCATTGATTTCCGGGATGCACCAATGTATTCTTACTTTTGTTCTTCTCTTAAGGCCCAGACACACCAAGCCGACATCAAAGAACTAGCAGCGATGAAGGCCGACTGTTGCGTCGCCTCACGTTGCCTTTGTCTTGGCCAACTAGTTGCATTTGAACACACCACAAAGACTACAGCCGACAGCCAGCCGGTAGTCTGTATTTGTCATTCAAAAAGGGAAATTGGGATATACAAGCCGTTGTTCTGATACGTACATTAAACAAAGCAGTGTTTGCAGACCATTTTCACACCATTCTCACTCACCACTTAGCCTCATTTCAGATGGCCATGTAGTTGTGAAAATATCCGTGTATTGGAATGATCAGATGCAATGAAGATGAAAAATTAGAAGAGCCTTCTGCGTGTGTCCTCTTTACTCGTTGGCTTGCTTTCCTCACTTCCGTTTTTCTCCTCGTGCACTGATTCGCTTAAACTGAACAGCCAATCATAGGGATTTCTCTAGGCCGACAGACGCTCAATGACGGCCCAAAACTGTCCGACGGCCGACCGACGGCTTGGTGCGTCCGGGCCTTTAGGTATGAGAATATTTAACGAAAAGTCGAGAGCACTTTTACCAAGATAAGAAAAACATATTGTTCTCACAGTCCACAAATTGTTTGTCCAACACAAGGAAACACATTTTATACTTGAGGTAAAAACGCATGAATATCATATTATCAAATTTAGATTATTATATGTTAGAGTGATTATAATGATTGGATTATTAAATGTGTGGGCTAAATAAATACTATTGCTCCATTGATCCCAATTAAGACTATAAAAACCCTTGGATGATATTGAGTGGCTTACATACTGCTCTTTGAAGCTTTTTGATTTCCCTAGTACTGACGCTCTGAAAAATCGCGTTTACTTTGTGTAAGTTTATTGAACAGTACCTCAGTTTCATTACTGCTGAACTTCTTCTTCTTACAGCATTGTTTTAGTGGCATCTCTCCCATTCTTGGGCATGTGCCAAAGTATTTGCACACGGCACAACAGCTGCCCTTATATAGTGTTTAGGAGGTGTTACCTATGCTAATAATAAACAACCGGCAACACGCCTCCAATTTATGATCAAGTGGGATTCATCATTCAGCACACCTGGGTAAGAGCAGATTTGGATGGTTAAGTACGTTTGGTGCATCTGGAGTTGACTTGTCTTATTTTTTCTCTTACCAGAAAATTAAGACAAAATATAAGATACATTTTAGAGAATGTTGCTGCATGAGGCTCAGTGTTTCTCCTCATATTGTGACATTTTTTATTTTTACCCCCTGCCACTCACACCTTCTTTCTTGTTCTTTACCAAAATGAACATTATCACTTGGTTTTTGTCTTATTGTCTTATTTTCACCTACTTCATATGGCTCCATCTGTGTGTATTTTTGCACAAACATTAGTCAAGGTAAATGCAACGGTGTGCTCATGCAGCTTGTGTTCCACAGTTTTTGATTTTGCAGTGGTCACGTAAAATGTACGGAAGCCAAGAACAGTCGAGGTTGCAATCATTTTATTTTATCCTTTATCTCAAGTTACTTGTCTTGTTATCTCAGATTTGTTTTATTGTGATAACAGAATAATTACACAGTTTATTAGGTACTCCGAGCTAAAACTAAAGCAGCTTAACAGTCCTGCTGTAAATTCTACATTCATGAAGGTTATAATGTTTATTGAAACTATTTAAAGAAACGTGTTGATTCAACTTTTATGATCATTTTGGAGGATGTAGTTTGTGAAGCTATTGAATTGTATTTATTATGCTGACAGGTTTTTCTCTTATTTAGTCGACCCTCATTGATATAAATGGGATGGACAAAATTCAGTTCAACAGCATCACAAACTACATCCTCCAGAATGACCATACAGATGAGTCAGCACGTCTCTAAAACAGTTTCAATAAAAACTGAACATTATAACCTTCATAACGGTAGGATTTTTTGCGGGATTGTTGTATTAAGGCCTTATGCACACCCACCGGGTGTGTGATGAATAAACAACATGAAAATCCGAAATACTTGCCTGCGAATATAATATGTCTAGGGCTTTTATTGTGAAAGGTAAGAACAGAAGGGGTAGATCTGGTCTGCGCCGCCTTTGTCAAGGTTGAAAGGAGTAATAAAATTTGCCGTCCTGGTTTGGACTACGGAGCCTCCATGTTGTTGTTTCATAAATATAGGCGCAACTCAACCGGTTCCGCACAACTTGATTGGTTGATGCCTTTATTAGCGGTGCGAAATAAAAAAAAAAAAAATCAACCTTGTTTCTGAAAAAAATTACGTCACTTTTTCACTGCATAATATTCAGATTCTGTGTGAAAGTATTCATGACAAAAACAACAGGTGTACCTAAACTGGGAACTGGGTGCATCTTGAGGAAGGTCCTTTTCCCGAGATATCTCCAAAAAACTATTTATTTCTCAAGAGAGCAAAATAATTATCCTGTATAGAGTTGAAACAATTAGGTGATTTATTGATCAGTTGAATCTAGTAGTACAGTATCTGGTTTCAGCCTCTTAAATGAAAGATTTGAAAACAAGCATATGAAGATGTAACCTTAGCCTCTGAGAAATTGTGATGGGTAATTTTTTTCACTATTTTTTACACTAAATGGTTAAATCATTAATCAAGAAAGTAATTGGCAGATTAATCGATAATGAAAATAATCATTAGTAGCACAAACAGGTTATCACGAGAAAACATCTCCCGACATAATGAAATAATTAACTTGTGATCTCGAGATAACGGGATAAAATAAGATAATTGGAACAGTGGCAGTTCTCAGCTTCCGTACAATGAATGCATTTTATGATTTTTGTTTCTACAAAGTTACGCAAGGGGATGTTTTGTCTTATCAGACGGTCAAAAAACTGTAGGGAACAACCAACATGTGTGTTTCAGCGTCACATCAGAATCTGCCCCCATGTGTTAAAATCTTCAAAAGCCAACAATTTATTTTAAACATTAGTAAGGAAAGTCAAACTATTTTTCTACATGATTATAAAGGGAAGTCATACTTTGCTTCCTACTTTTCTAAATGGTGTTCAAGCATATTTATTGACTTGCATTTGCTCTGTCTGGAAGCATGAAAAATCTTTTGGTGACACTGACCTGTGCTATATGCTGGATACTCTATGCATCTTCTTGTGATAAAATATATTGCTTGAATACAATCTCTATGCATTTGTACATACTTCATAACTGCCTTGTTAGGTAAATGTAAGGAGAACCAGAGAGTCTGTTGCACTGACCTACTGTGTGTGATTGCTTTGAGTTGACGAGACTGAATTCACTCTGGTCCTTTCGAAATGATTTGTTTTGGTTATTTTTGTTTTGTACAGCATTCAGAAGTTCATTTTGACATTGTTGAAAATCATTAAAATGTTAAATGAAGAATGTGTTAATTGACATTTTATTTGAAGATGTCGCACATCCCTCACTTATTACTCTCCAGATCCCTGAATTTGTCCTTGACATGAAAGTTGCTTGATGCATTAATGTGTAGGCTACCCTACATCATTTTAGTGTTGCAGCTGGGAAAAGTGTGGCTAATTTTAATGACTTCATATAAGCTACTGCTGATTAGCTTGTGAATTTTCCCCTGGGGATCAATAAGTCTTATCTTATTCTATAATATACATCATCATTTTTTGATTATATTTTGTATTATTAATCTGAATCCGCAAAGTAATTAGTAACTAAAGTTAGGCCGATATCAAATAATTGTAATGGAGTAAGAAGCAGTACAATATTTGCCTCTGAAATGTAGGGGAGTTGAAGTATAAGTAGCAGAAAATTGAAATACTCAAGTAAAGTACAAGTACCTCAAAATTGTACTTGAGTAGGCTTACAGCACTTGAGTGAATGTATCGATCATTGTGACTGTATATAAAGATGGACGACGCGTCTCTTCTTCCTCCCACCATACAGAAGTGAAGCCAAAATATCCCGGATACGGGAGCTGCCATCTTGAGAATTTGACGTCATTTGGAGCCAGAGTTTGTGCAGTAGTGATCGGGATACTGCAGCCGCGGTATCGAGGTCACCTGCCCGAACCAATGGCGAGCTGAACACGGCTGCAGCTTGTCAGTGAGAGAGAATCACAGCTGCCAATCATTACGTCTCACCCCCTTTTCATAGCATCGAATAACTAATTAAAACCAAACTTATCAGAAAAACGAACACTTGAAAACATACATCAGCATGATAAGAACTACTTAAAATGACAGAAACCATCTTTGGGAAAAATGTATTTGACGCGTACTTTGACTTTTTATTTTGGCCCATGTCCCATCCACTAATATGGAGGACGCGGGCTTTATGGCCTGTACTTTTATTGTATTAAAGGGACTGTTTGTAAGAATCAGAAATGCTTGTTAACAGCGACACCTGTGGCCGTTAAGTCAACGAAAGTCAGCGTCGGGCTCGCACTTGCTCGCTCTAAATAGACATGAACGAGCATCGCTCAAAATATTGAGGCGACACGTCAGCTAAAATCACAATATCACTCTATATTTCACCTGCTTGGCAGTAATGTTAGTTGACCAGACGAAGGTCTCTCCATGAATCACTGCTGATCTTAGTGTTGGCTTTTCCTGCTTCAGCCTCACGACCGCGGCCGGAGGGAGACACCGGCACCTGGTCGGAGACGATAACGTTGCTCGCTACGGAGCCCCGTCACTTCACAAGACACGGAAAACCTCTTTTGGTCTGGAGGAGCTGCAGCAGTTATTTCTGCACAAACGTCCACTGTACATTCACTAGATATTCTCAGAGCTAAACTAACTCTTCTGCAGTGTGTAGTGTGCGTGCATGCACGTGAGGTGGAGCGAGCTGAGTGAAGGCAGGCAGGCAGAGGAGCAGAGTACAGCACAGACTCCGGCCCTGGAGATCAAAGCTACGGTCTCCCCGCGTCCTCCGACCGCGGCCAACACTGTTTAACAGACGGGCTTCACTAGATATAACTTTGCGGTTTTGGTGCTTCCGTGTAGTTTGTGTTGGAGTCTCGTCTGAACAGCGTAGCCACACGCGAGCGCGCACTGGACACCGACCCGGGTGATTTATACGTGTAAGAGGTTACAAACAGTCCCTTTAAACATACTAGCTGTTTCCCCTGTTTACAGTCCATGTGCTAAGCTAAAATTGTTAAAATTAAATGAGTCCATGAAATGAGTGAGTGAACAAAACAAAGTAGCCTATACTGAATTTTCGTATTTATGACCATAAAATTACAGCTTGTTTCGTATATTGTTTTCACAATATTTTCAAGCCCCCCGCCAAATGTTGATAAGCAACCCAAATTTCATCCACCAGCCAGTCCAACGTTATTTTTTTCCAGGTCCAATTTAATCAAAAGTAGCTCAATTGGGGGGAAACTAACCCAAATCTGGCAACACCGCTTTTCACTGGACTTCTTTATGTGTGAAACAGCGCCCCCCCGGATGTAACGGCTGGTGAATGTGTGGACAAAGATGGTATTGCACTCTGAGCGAAGTCTACTACTGAAGTGACCACAAGTGAGTTTAGTAACATTAACGTGGAGTCACGCCGCTGTGAAGACAGTCTTTGGCCTAGCAACAAAAAATTGTTAAGTAATTTAATGTTAAACTTAACAAGTTGGCTAGCTAGCAGCGATGGAGAAAGGAGCAACAACGGCGACAGTTGGACAAAATATGGCATGGATACTTCATCTCCATGACAGAAAGGAGAATGGACTTTCTTAGTCAAATAACGTGAGTCAGTCACAACTTGTATCTGTCTGTCTCTCACTGTTAATCTGAATGCGCTGGTTTCTTTCTTAAAATGTCTCTCCGTGGATGTCTCTGTGTATTAAACCCCTGGCTGTTAGCTGTGTTTTTGGTGATGTCATTGGGGTTATATTATGTGCTGTGCAGACTGGACTATGTCAGCCTGTGGTGTTTTGAATAGTTTGGGAATTTCTCAATGTTTTGCATTTATTGGTTGGTTCAGCCACCTGTTGACAAAAAGTCAAACATTCAATGTCGATGCCCATGGGTTGGTTTTTACAAGTCTTTTAATCGTTTTAATTCAAATCTTAGGAGTTACCTGGGTTTCTACACAGTCATGTACAGTAGCTTCATTGATGATGAAATGCAGTGGTGATATACTGTCTTCACTCATACTGTGGTCCAGAAGGAACATGTTATAATTTTGCTTTGTTTAAAGTCTATTAGATATTTCACAATCCTGGCAAGCACAGTAGTTTAAAGTAAAATATGGTATGTATCAATGAATTCTATCCATCCATCCATCCATCCATCCATCCACAGATTCCCCCTGTACATACAATCAATCAATCAATCAATACATTCTTAGTTGTCATAAAATATCCAATTAAACGATTTTCAAAAATATCCAATTGCGATTATTTTGATATTGCAATGGCAATAGATTTATAATTTTAGAGGGTATGATTATTTTTACTTTATTATTTTTTCATTGAAAAACGTATTAACATGATTATGGTGTGATTTTTGCGGGGATCTGTACCAAACAAAGATGTTTTCTTAAGCCTGTATAATATGATGTGCAGGCCAGGACATCTCTACAGCACAATTAATCAAAATTTGGATTAATTGTGCAGCCCTAAATTAAACATTATTTCAAATTTTTACAGAGATTTTTTTTGTCAAATAAGACATCCTACAGCTTAAATTGTTTTGCTCATTAAAGCCAATTATTGAAAATGAAATTCTTGGTCATGCAAATGAGAATGCCATCTGCCCAAGATGCAAGATGTATGCCCCAGAAGATTGTGCTGGTATCACACAGCTAAAACAGGCCCGGGGTTCTCTTCCTCTGCATTTTCTACCAGTTTATTGGGGTCGACCAGATCAGGCCGGGCCCGCTCATCCACGGCTTTGAGGATCCACCACACGCTCTGCTGTACCATTTGTCTTAAGCACTTCTCGTATTGCTAGAAAGATGACAACATTTGTTTTACAAAAGGCGGATCATTTCTGTCTGACTTCATTGACATTATACTCTAAATATCAAAATCAATTTATGAATATATTTTGTTTATTTTATTTGTTGTTTCAACACTATATTGTTACACATACACACACATTGTTATTGTAAAACATCACTTTAATTCAAACTGTATGATGATCTCACCTTTGGGTATTTTGCAAATACAGTATATCCTCTTTTATACCATTGTTCCCTCATTTCCCATTTTCCATTCCAAACTCCAATATCTCCATAAATGCCGCCATTTGGTTGATCATCACGCCAGTTAGTGTAGTCCATAACAGTTTTATCCAACCACTTCCATAAGCCTGGGGACAAATAGAAATTCAGTATTTTTTTTCTCCTTTAGTTATTATTATTATTATTATTATTATTATTATTTTTTAAAGCGTCTCTTTAATTTGATATTCAATATCTTTTCTTTCAATGTGAACCAGAACAAGCTTTTGCTACCTAACATTTCCTATATTATGATTACTGTGTATTGTCCTCAAAGCCACATTAATTGGCCACTTGGGGGCAACAGAACAATCTGAAAAAGCTTACATATTATCACCTTTATAGAGTTCTTTTGGAGAAACACTTTAGCAGACAGTTACAGCAAACACAGAGCACCATTAACATTAGTAGATGTGTTTCTGGCTCTCCTTTTAGCCCAGTTTTGTCTGAGAGAAATCTATCACTCTTTAAGTATTTGAAGAATACTTCACCCTTAAAATGACCAATCAATCATCATCAATTACTCACCAAGTGCTACATTGAATTGTTGAAGAAAACTTTGTTTTTCTCGCATGCCTCCGCAGTGAACGAAAAATCCAAAAACGTCCTAAAACTAAGTAAATCCTCAATGAATTGAAGTAAATGGAGGCCACACTGTTTGGATTCTCTGTTCACCATAGAGGCATGTGAGAAAAATGAAGTTTTTTTCAAGAATTCAAGGTAACATGCGGTGAGTATTGAGTAATTGGTATACAAATGGTCATTTTAAGGGTGGTGGTAAGTATTCCTTTAATGCTCCTCTATGTTTTAGCGTTGTAAGAAAATATCAATACACTTGAGTATCGTGATATTATGTTTTGTAATACTGTATCGATTCTCCAAAACACTATATAGATTTTTGATTAATAATTTACATGCAAAGATTCATAGTGGCTCAGATTGCACATAAAGTAGTGCTATGATGTCGGATGTTACAGGGACTGTGATAAATGCAAGTGCAGATCCCACTGTTCTGATTGCATACAAAAGTAAACTTTTTTTAACTCAGATTTTATGCATATGGCGGTGTGTTCTTTATACTGTGACAGTTTTCCTTAAAGTAGATTTAAAAAATTGCAATATATCACAATTAGGACTGTCAACGTTAACGCAATAATAATGTGTTAACTCAAACTCGTTTTAACGACACTAATTTCTTAAACGCATTAATGCAATCGATGTTTCGGAGGTTGTAGCGAACATGCCCACTTGATGATAATCACATGCAGTTTGGGGCAAATCATAGTCAAGCCAGAACACTGACATACTGACAGCTGTTGTTGCCTGTTGGGCTTGAGTTTGCCATTTTATGATTTGAGCATATTTCGTATGCTAGAGCAAGCATATTAGACCATTCCCATGTTAAGAGTATTAAATACTTTACAAATCTCCCTTTACCATTTTACATTTTATATTTTTGTCCTTTATTAAGTGTAGCTTAATGTTTCTTTTCATGAAAAATCAGACAATGTGACTGTACCTCCGTGAGTTTTATACAAGCCGATCCAGAAAGAGGCTTGGCTGCCTCTATATGTTAGAATATTCCTTAGAATGAAGTCTTGCTCAGCAGGATCTTCAATGCTGGCAAGATATCCATCTTCACAAACAAACAAACAAACAAGCAAATAAAAAAAACAGTAGGTCTTTAGTTGAAGCTAAACACAGCTGAGTGATTAAGAATATGTGTAAGACCATCCATAGAAAATACTTACTATGTCCAATACAGTCAGCAGATGCATCCGCCCACTTCATCCTTTCTGTGAAAATGAGGTAACAATAACCTCTAAATTGTATCCAGTTGTGTCTCATTCTTGTGTATCTGAGACTTTCTGCATCATCAGGGCAAAATCCTGGGTGAAGGGTAGACTCTGTTGGTGGTACATCTGTGAATGAGAGAGACATTCATAACACTGGGATCAACTAATTACTGTAGTACATGCACTGAAGTAAGCACCTATATGACAACCGCACGAGAGAACTACATCATATCTACAACAAAATACAATGGTAACGATTGTAACTATGTTCCAAACAGGTAAAGGCAGAATGTATGCCGCCATTAACAGGATACCATTTAGGATGGAGGGATGCACCGATTGCAACATTCGGGGCCGAAACTGATGTTTAAAATAATGATTTGGCCGATAGCCAATACCAATACCTATGTTTTTGTTTATTTTGTTTTTTATGTTATTTAGTCCCCTTTTGTACCGGGGAAACAAAGACTTCTTTGTTATAAAAAAATAACTGAGCTGTTTTAAAGGCATTCAGCATTTCACTACACTGTTTTTCAACCAAACATATTTATGAAACAACCTTTAATATAACCTTTTTTTTTTAATAACTGCTTCAAAAGCCTTTTCATCTGCTATACACCTACCTACTCAATGAGAAGAATGTTTCAGTACTCATGTAGCCCAACACAAATATTTGTTTTGTTAAACATAAATTAAATGTAAAAGCGATTAGAAACATAAGCAGTGTTTCTCACACATAGACTTTAGTTGCGCAGGCCGCCCATATATTCATGGCCGCCTATTCTAAATATATTTGGCGACCCATTTTAGCATTTTTCAATTTTATTCTTTTTACTGCCTGAGAGAATGACACCATCCGCGATCGATTAACTAGTGGACTAGTAGCGGCAGAACGCCGTTGGGTAGCTGATGAAGAGCTCAAGCTTCGGGCTGGCTGGACCCATGGTGGAGCTGCGGGACTACGGTGCGGCGGCCCAAAGTGCTGCTGCACCGGTACTGGATCCCGGTATGGGGGACGGACTGCTGCACGGGCTGCACAGCATGGAGGATGTCCCAACTGTAACGTACTGGGAGCTGCGGGTTCCCTCGTTGGACTGACAGGCTTCTAGTGACACATTACGCACACACAAGGTTCATTCTCATCCAGACCGCGGTGAGTGTTTTCAATAAATCTTGTAAGCCATTGTTTTACGGCTAATTTGTTATAACAATAATAACACTGTCATTGAACTGTCTCTGAGATACTGTAATACTCCCACACGGCCAACTTTTTCTTTCAATTTTATTTGTAAACAAACCACACGTGCGCAAGGCACCCGTATCGCACCAATATCGGCCGATACCGATGTTGGCCCGATATATCGGTGCATCCCTAGATGAGTCACATGTGAATTTTTTCAAATTGACATGGGCCTTACCTGTAGACTTCATGCAAATGCTGATCTTGTTCTGACTGCAGTCATCAGTATGCCATTTTCCAGCCCCATCCAGGTAGACACAAGAACCTCTCGAGCTTGGTTCCCCGTTATCCCAGTCGGCCGCGATGATACGCCAGCCTTCAATAAATCTGAAATATCCGCCAGTCTGAAAGCAAAGATTGATCAAACTGCATTTAGCATCATTAATTTAAAATATAGTCAGGTTATTTTTTCAAGGAAATTTGTAATCTTTTTATTTTTACCTTAAATTATTAACTTTTTTTTTTTCCTTTTTCTTACAATTAGCTATTCTCCAACACTGCTGAAAAGTCTAAATGTCATTTAGCTCTTGTGGATCTAATTAATCTGAATATGTAAGTACATTAATGCTGCTCTATAACGATTTTATGATACATCATGGACAAACACATAGAAAACATTTAACTTCATAAAACCCATCAATAATATAAATTGACTATTTGTAAAATACAGTACAACACGTCCAAAATTTGTACTGTTAAAATCCTGACTTTGATCATTGGGGAATGGTTATAACAATATTTTAAATTTATATTAGATATGTATTTTATATTTATAACAAGCCTCTTGGTCATGCACACACTACTTACCCATGTGCCTGATGTTATCATGCAAGCTCCCACAACTAGGATGCACACTGTTAAAGTATGTGGTAGTTTATGCTTGGCTGATGGTATTACTTTTTGTCAATTAGGGAAATACAGAGTATCTGGTAAAAGTTTGAATATAATAATAATAATTAGGGCTGTCAATTGATTAAAATTACTCGCATAATTGCCCATAGTTAATCACGATTAATTGCACAATTTTTATCTGTTCAAAATGTCATTTTAAACCGATAGAAAATGTGATTAATTTGCGATTAATTGTGATTAGTCATGGACAATCATGCGATTAATCGCATACCTTAAAGGGAAATTTGTCAAGTATTTAATACTCTTATCAACATGGGAGTGGGCCAATATGCTTGCTATATGCAGATGTAGGTATATATTTATTATTGGAAATCAATTAACAACACAAAGCAATAACAAATATTGTCCAGAAACCCTCACAGATACTGCATTTAGTATAAAAAATATGCTCAAATCATAAAACCGGCAACAGCTGTCAGTGTGTCAGTGTGCTGACTTGACTATGACTTGCCCAAAAACTGCATGTGATTATGATAAAGTGGGCATGTCTGTAAAAAGGGGAGACTCGTGGGTACCCGTAGAACCCATTTTCATTCACATATCTTGAGGTTAGAAGTTAAAATGGCCATGCCAGTTTTTAGTTTCATATGGTACCATTATCTTCCCTCCAGCTTTTAAACTGAGCCCACTACAACCTCTGAAAGATGGATTGCGTTAATGCATTAAAGAAATTAGTGGCGTTAAAGCGATTTTGCGTTACCACGTTATTATCGCGTTAACTTGGACAGCCCTAATAATAATAATATAGAAACATTGGAATATAGACACATCAGGGAGCAGGACTGCTTTATGACAATACTGGATTAACCAGTGTATGTACCGAATACAAATGGACAATATTGTGCGAGTCCTTGTCTATTAAAATCATTCTAGGCCATAGAAAAAACATTCAAGAAAAAGGGCAGAGGATAGGCTCACCAACATTTCGAAGACAGACATATCTTTTGGTGTCCTTGCAGGTCCTTTTTAGCCACCTCCCAATACCAATTTTGGGATCGGGAGTCATCGCAACACATGCTTTCTGGTAAAACACAGCAACGGTGGGGTAAAGAGCAAACTATGGTAAGCTCCAGGTGACTGACAGTATCTTTCCCATAACAAAAATACTAATTAACAAAATAAGATCAGGAGGCAGCTCTAACTGTATATATTAATCAGCACCAGGAACAAAACCAGTGAGATAGCAGGGCACCCAGTACTTTCTATACAGTATACTGTACTTCTAAAGGATTCCCTGTAAATTCTTCATTTATATATTGATTTTATTTGAAACAAATTAAGTCGTATTACACATTACAGTGTGTCAAGAAAGTATTACCTCAGGAGAGAAATCCGCGCTATAATATCCATTCTGCAATGGAAAATCAGGTTGTCAGAAAAATTTTGCAATACAACCAAAAAATGCAGATAATCCAAAAATACTTTTTGTCAATCGAACCCAGGGAGATGCCATCTTCCTGGTTGGCCTACAAAAATACGTCCTCCCTGGAGCACTCTATCACTCTCTCAAGTAGTAGTATTTTAGTAGTGGCAGCACATACCTCTTGTATTTGACATTATAATAATAAAAAAAAAAAAATAAAAATGTCCACTTACGCTGTACGCCCATTCCTTGTATTTCCTTGATCTTCCATCAATCCAGAGAAATGCATCTTTCAAGCCGTTTGGACTATACATACCAATCCACAGTTCTGTGGTAGGTGCCTCAACCAACTTAGTAGTCAAATACACTGAAAATAGAACACATATTTGTCATATCATTTAACCTCTTTTTGTTCCCCAGTTAAAATAAATAATGGTTTAAAATCAGTTTACATTTGACAATTTAGGACCACCCATTGTTAGAAGTGTGGAGCTCTAATTATGGCCAAAGTGGTAGGTTAGTCAGTCAGGTGGCTCAAGCCAGTTTCGTCTAGTTCACTGTTTGATGCAGCTTGATAGCTGGAATCTGCTAGCAGGGCTGCTGGGCCGCTGACAATCAGCTGTAGTTTCTGTGGTATGTCAGGTCTTGTGGCATTAGTCGGCACTAACGGGCATCTGATCGGTAAATGATTGTACTTTAACCTTATTGTTTTGCCTCTGACTTTTCTTAACTTCTCCCATGAGCAATTGACCTTGTACTGATGTACAAATCAAAACTCAATGGTGCAATTTGCAACTTTTTCTCAGACATTCTCAATTTGTATTTTGAGCATATACCAAGACTGTTTGAATTAAAATGGCAGCGTAGCTTGTATTGTTTGTCTTTCTGACTAGTTAATTCTACTCACACAAAAACACCTAGCTCACCTAGCTAAAAGGCTTTTCTCAGTTCTGGAAAGAAATTTATCTCAAGAATTATCAACTTCTGCACACTGGGATTTGCACACTCTTTCATTATGAATAATTTCGGTTGTACTGGGTAGACTTTGAATGCCTAAAGTTTTAAAATCTACCATATGTATATACAACCATATTTGAATTGTATGCTTGCTGACAAATATTATGGATAAAGGAAAATGATGAACCCAGTCAAAATCTTTAAATATTCAATAATGAGGCCCATTGTCTCTGGCTGACTTTATTTGGACACCCAGCAGACATTTACATTTTTATTAAATATTAGGGGTGCTAATTTAGATTTATTTTTTTTATAATATTGCCAAATAGGCGCTTTTGCTTTTTGCTTTGACACAAAATCCTCCGCCATCGCCTTGTCTGTCAACACTCTCTCGTCCAGTGTGAAATCTGACTCCTGCTGCTCTGTGCTGAGACTCCGTACGGAGCAGACACTTTCACTTTCAATTTGTAGCGTCCATCGTCCAACTATGTATTGATAACACGGCTCTGATATGCGAAAATAATTGGGTTTTATTTCTATGTAAAAAAGCAAGACGATGGTGGGGGGGGTGGGCAAGTAATGTAATTGGTGTGTGCCAGAAAGCTGTTAACTCACTGGGGATCCATCACTCCATACATAACCGGTGACGGGGTCAGGGGCACTAAGTCCAATCCAGGCTCCTTTATTGCTATAATGAATAATGATTATATTATATGATTATTATATTGATGATTCAAGTATAAAACCTGTTTTGAAAAATGTCAAAAGAACAAACTTTTGCCTAACTTAAAGGTGCGGTGTGTAGGTTTTTGTGGCATCTAGCAGTGAAGTTGCAGATTACAACCAACTGAAACCTCTCCTGTGTGCCAAGTGTGTAGGAGAACTACGGTGGCCGACGCAAATGGTCCTAGCTAGTCAGTCGAGTCAGTGATTGGTTTGTTCATTCAGGGCTACTGTAGAAACATGGCGGTGGGCTCCGTGAAGAGGACCCACTCCATATGTAGATATAAACGGCTCATTCTAAGGTAACAAAATCACAACGATTCTTATTTTCAGGTGATTAAACACTAAATAAAACATACTTATAATATTATATTCCATTTCTGCCAACAGATCCCTCTGAAATGCTACACACTGTTCCTTTAATAGTTTTTGGGCGATTGTTTTAGCGATGCATATTTTCACAGCTAACTCTGTGAAATAAGGGATATTCGACCAAACCAGAGTTGGTGATTGTTTGACAGACTAACCAAGATGGTTTTGGTTAGCTTATTTTGTTTCTGTTGAGTTTGAATGAAGTGTGTTGTACGATGCTCCGCCACTATATTGGTATTCGCCGGTTGTTGGGCTGACGATGGCTGGTTGGAAAATTTGTACCTATCGCCCAACCCTAAAAAGCACTGTCCCAGTGCTCTGCTGGATACTAGCCAGCTAGTCTTCTGCTGCAACCAGTTTTGTATTTTCTTAATTTTGTACTTTGACAGGTTATACTGTACTGTTCTGGTAGCGAATGTAAATCTTCAAGACTGTGGATGCTGAGCAGGTCTCCTCCGAAGGCCCTGCAGAAATCTCTGGCCTCATACCAGGTCTTCCCCGGTAATGGCACCTTAAAAAACTTGGCCAGAAGACAAAGAAGGTCAGCATGGTTTGGCAGTGTGACTTCACAACAAGCAAACAGTGATTTATTGTCTTTGCACTCTTTGTATACATACATGCCTATGGGAGTAGTTTAAATGTTTTGTTAGTAATAGCACAAGCGGATATATATTCCTATTTATCTGAACCATGGTACTAGAGCTGTAACAATTCACTGATTGATTGATTCAGCTATTAAATTAATCGCAACTATTTTGATAATTGATTAATCAGTTTGAGTAATTCTTTAAGAAAAAAAAACGCTTCTTAAATGTGAAAGTTTTCTGGTTTCTTTACTCCTCTATGACAGTGAACTGAATATCTTTGAGTGAATAAAACAAGACATTTGAGGACGTCATCTTGGGCTTTGGGAAACACTGATTGACATTTTTCACCATTTCCTGTTTTTTTATAGAACAAACAACTAATCGATTAATCAAGAGCCAGCAGAGAGGAGAAATTCAATCACATAAGTCAGGTCAAAAGGGCGGAAATAAATTTCTCTAATTAAGGTTGGTTGGGTATTTAAATTCTCCTACTGATGTTATTGCTTTAAGAACAACAACATACCAAATTATCATACCAAAAAAAGACGCACATGGATAGAAACATCTATGGACTGGAGCCACATATGTTGCAATACAGTAAGAATCATTTTACAGAATTTATACATCAGGGTCTGAAATTAGCACCCGCCAAATGCGGGTAAATTGTAGGCAGTGGCGGATAAAATCGTCAGGCCATCCGCCACTTTGCCAGCCAGGGAAAACGCTGGGGATGGGAATAGACAATCCGTTTCTAGTTGTCCGATTCCTTGGCATGTCATGCCACTTTGACTATCATCTCCTCTTATTGATGCTCTCCAACAGTTCTGCATGCACAATGACACAACGGCATACACACGCTGTTTTAGTTTGTTTGGGACCGGAGAGAAAAAAATGCTCAAAAGCATGGCGCTACTAAACCTGAGGGGACGCACCCTATTTTTCTCCTGATGATGCTACACTGTGAACAATAAATCCTTGTTGAAATCAACAGGAGGAGAGTTAGTAACGTTACCTGTTAGCAGCTGGTGGGCAGCACAGTCCTGCTTGGTTAAATAACGGAGCTACTAACGTTAATGGAGGTTCCTTTGAGTTACATTATGCTGCGTTCATGCTCTGTTCAGTAAAAATTAGTATTGGGCGAAGGGAAATTCTAACTTTATCATGATCATGTTCAAATCATATTCAAATGTAATCTCGTAAAATTTAGTTTTGGGCGAGAAACTTGAATAAATCCAGTTGAAGGAGATGTTTTCACAGCAATATAAAATAGATAATAGAGAGGGAATTATGACCTGTTTAACTTCCTAACACTAGCTCTAAGCAGCTTACAATACATCATTAAAACTACTAATGCCGAGATTTTTTTTATCAAAGCAAATTATTGCGATCATGCAAACATACTGTATAAAATAAAAGACGTGGCTTTGTTGAGACCGTCTATTGAGTTCCTCCACTGCGTTTCAGTATCCGGTACAGCGCCGCACCGACACACACACACACACACACACACGCACACACACACACACACACCCTCTACACAACAACAGCGCTATCCGTCTGAGAATTACTCAGACTAAATAATGATTCATGTTGATGCATAATAAATAATGTGGGATTAGTATTCTTTATTTCATGTGCTATTTGTGATTTTTGTAGTAGGCTTATGCATATACACTATAAAATAAATGCTAGCATGTTATTACTTTTTACACAATGCAGTGAAGCATTGAAAAGAGAGAGAAGGAATATAGCACAATATTCATAAGAGGTTTTGCATAATTGAATTTCTTTTTGTTTCTTGGACACGTGAGGACCATTATCGTGGCCAGCCAATATCGTGTGGAACGATAATCTCATCATATCGCCGAAGCCTATCTTTATTGGATTTTTCCAAACCAAAAATTGTATTCAGTGTCCCATTTCTTACAGTGTAGATGCAATATGAAGGAGCATTCATTTCAGCAACCATTAACTGAGTGTACATGGGTTATTTGAGTATTGTATTAAGATACTTAAATTATTCTTTAAGGTTTTGGTTTGTTTTTTACACGTGGCCGTACCTGATAGCAAAATTGTCTTGATCCAATTTGACTCCAGCCGTCCGCACACAGTGCACTGGGTGGTGAAGGGGTGAAACCTGCCCCCTCTGCCTTGTGTTTGCAGATGTATTTCTCCTTATTGGTGCAGGGCAGCACATCCCAGAGGCCAGCAAAAACCCCAGTTGTCATGGCAACACAGCCCTGTTGGTAACCTTGCATTGTTGAGGGAGAAATTGTAAACTGTCAATTGTGAAGCCACTTTCGGACACATCTTACAAATGGAGTTCAAAATTTCTCCATACCTGGCATTTGAGCGTTCCAGTGAGTAAACCTCACTAAGTATGTGTTGGTCCACACAAAATGTTCAATGTTTTTCTGATTTGAGAGGCCTAGCCAGAAGTATTTTTCTGGTCTCAACCCCACCAAGCTGGTAAGGAAGGCGTTATCCACCCTGGAAATATTTACACAATTAGGATCACAGCATTTCTGGTGTCACTAAATGTTGTACAGTAACAGAAGCTATATGATTTTTTTCTGTTTAAATTCTGTTTGTAAATCCCAATACATTTGAACTTGTGAAATGTAGTGTTGCTCAGAGTATTTGGAGAAACAATTAGAGCTGCCAATCAATTCAAATATTGAATCGCGATTAATCACATGATTATCCATAGTTAATTGCAAATTAATCGCACATTTTTTATCCGTTCAAAATTTAGTATTTAATACTCTTATCAACAGGGCAGTGGGAAAATATCTTTGCTATATGCAAATGTATGCATATATTTATTATTGGAAATCCATTAATAACGCAGAATAATGACAAATAATGTCCAGAAACCCTCACAGGTACTGTATTTAGCATAAGAATATGCTCACATCATAAAATGGTAAACTCAAGCCCAACAGGCAACAAGAGCTGTCAGTGTGTCAGTGTGCTGACTTGACTATGACTTGCTCCAAACTGCATGTGATTATCATAAAGTGGGCATGTAAAAGTTGAGCCCGCTACAACCTAAAAGTTGCAAGTTGCGTTAATGCGTTAAAGAAATGAGTGCCGTTAAAACAAATTTGTGTTAATGCCTTATTATCACGTTAACTTTGACAGCCATATAGTAAATATAAATGTTCTTACCCACTTGAAACATCAGCTAAGTAAGAATTGGAGCTTGTGCAGTCATGTTTGGCTTCATCAAAAGTTTTAGTCTGTGTCCCTATAAAGTAGCAGTAAGAGCCATGTCTTTTCCACCCCTGGATTGTTGGAAAACAAAAAGGACCGTTATATGATTTTTCATAAATGAACGTGATTAATTAGTTTTTAGAGGAGGAAAAAAACAGAGAGCAACACACCCCACCAACTTTCACCATGGTTGTCTCAATTTTCAAAAACTTTTCATACCTATGCCATATCAGAAAAAAAATGAAATATTCTATAATCACTACAATCACATACATATTCTATAAATAAAAAACAGCATGTTATAGAGCCCTGACATATTATTCTTATTACATAGTAAGGAGGAACATTAGCATTCATCGAAGCTGTGTTTCTGTCCACCTGTAAATGTAAGTGTAATATTTAAGTGCCCTTTAGCTGTTTGTTTTGGTCTCGGTGAAAAAAATATCTGGCACTTAAGCTGATTGTTGCTCCACTCTGTTCACGAGTCAACTTGCCAACTTTGTTTGTCTGCTTTGTCGAGCTGGGAGGGTAGAGGACCGTGAATTTATCAGAGCTTTGCTGCGCTAGAGAAAACCAAAACTCTGAGCTAAATACAGGCTAAAAAGCTCTGTTGAGCTTTGGGGGACGATTGAGTTAGGTGAAGTGCCTGGAAGTTCAGGCACTACTTCCAAGTTAAACTTTGAGAATTATTTCATGAACAAGAAAAACGTTTTTTAATTAGATAAAAATAGGTAAACTTGACGCACATTTTTGCAGCCTACATCCTGCTCCACTTCATCTCCAGTGAGTTTTGAGGCACTCATCTTCATACAAATGGAGCCATGTTTCTCCTCACACACATGGTCAGCCCAGTTCCCTTTCTGCAACAAAGTACCATTAAATATTTATTTATGTTGAGACTGGATGTACTGGAAGGTACTACAGTCAATGCACTGGTAAATCAAATGTCAAACAAAACACTAAAGTCTTAAAACTGTACAATTGTAATAATATACTTTAGACATATACAGTAGACAATGTATGTATTCAGTTGAACACATGTACAATTAAGTAAACTGTTATGTGTAGCTTCAAAATTTCCCTTTTGCTGCCGGATAAATAGAGAGCATTATTTGATGCTGTCCGGCTACATTTTTTTCATGTGTATGTTATGTGCATAAAGGTAATATATACACCATACCCTCATGATGCTCCTTACCTCTCCTTTGAGGAGAACACAGTCCTTTATATCAGTGGAGACAGATGGTTTCCCAAATTCCCAGCTAGTGAAGCCGACAGTAGAGTGGTCAATCCAGTCAAACAGCCCCTCTGTCTTCCTGTCATTCAGTCCAATCCAAAGCTCATCAGTGGATGCTGCAGACATGGACAAAATAAAATTATCTTTCCGTAAGCTATTTGCAATCAACCTATTATGGTACTAATGAATAACCGACATCTGTACATGGTATCCATGTGTTTTTAATTCATATGTCCTATTCATATGTCCTTCTTGACTGGTTCTTTCATGCTTTCACTTTTTTGCATTGTGTTGAATAACATATTTGCATTAGGGATGTGCCGATTAGTTGACTAGTCCAGTGGTTCTCAACCAGGAGTCCGGGGACCCCCAGGGGCCCTTGAGGGAGTTCCAAGGTGTCCCCAGAACAATTGGGAATAATTTATTTTCACTATAGAAGTGAGCCTAGTGTGAGTAAGTCATAAGAGTGACTATTCTGATCATAGGTTTTACTTCCTCCACGGTTATCTTCGCAAATCTAGGTGATAACTATAGAATTCAGGTCTAACAAACAAAATCTTTTCAAATGGAGGTCCCTGAAGTGATATCTTATCAAATGAGGGTTTGCGACCGAATATGTATCAATTTAGGGGTCCTTAACACCAGAAATACTAGTCAGTTAAAACTTATTATTAAAGTTATTATTTTATTAAAGCAGCAGTAGGCAAAATTGAAGCAAATGTGATAAAAAAAAGTTTTTATTTTTATAAAACGGTCACGATATCCTGACAGTAGTGCATGAGACAGGTAATCTGGAAAAAAATCATGTGCCTCTGTGTCCTCCAGTGCTGCTAATGGCATAAGCAAAATTCCACTGAGCTGGAGTCTACCGTCTCTGAGCAGCTGTCAATCACTCGTGAACTCCGACCAAACGGTCAAACTAGGCAGCGCTGATCAAGTATGAATTAATATTCTGTTACTGTAATGTCTATTTCTCGCCTCAAATGTTTTCAGAAACATCTTGTAATATCTGGTTTAGCTGTAAAATGAGAAAGTTTGTGACCCGGCAGCCATGTTGAGTTGAGGAAATACCAAGCACCGCCCACCAGCCGGAGAAAAAACTTTCTCATTTTACAGCTAAACAGTACACTACAAGATGTTTCTGAAAACATTTGAGGTGAGAAATAGGCATTACAGTAACAGAATATTGATTGATGCCCCTAGTTTGACCGTTTGATCAGAGTTCATGAGTGATTGACATCTGCTTCCGTTGAATGAACAGCCAATAGGAAAGCTCTCTCTCTGAAATGACCTGTGATTGGCCAAAGTCTCTCGTCACGGGCTAGATTTTTTAAAGCCTGCAGGTGCAGAAGTCTAGTTATCTCTCAGAACACTTGAATTAAAATATGCTGAAAGGTTATTATGGAATTTTTGCCCAATGATGCCAAAAACATTCTGCCTACCCCCACTTTAATGTACACTTTTAAAAATGTACATATTGACATATGACATATTGATTGTACATTCCCTTGGAGGTAGTTAATCGAAGCAGGACATCACAATGCCTGGAAAAAAAAAAGCTGAGAGAAAAGCCTGAGTGCTTAAAGGGATGTTCTTTGTTGTAAGGATTTCTTCCTTAAAGATAAACTTGTGTTTGTTTTTACTGTTTTCACGTACTGTATCCAAGTTGAGAGATGATAAAGCTTTGGTCCTCCACATTGCGCATGCAGGCTAGGTCCCCTCCTCCATTACGACACTCTCTCTGATCGTCAGCCCATGTTCTCTTAGTACGATTAACGTGGAAGCAGTGGCCATTGTAGGGAATCCAAGGGCTTGAACAAAATCCTGGCTCAGCAGCTGATCATGAAAGGAACAAAGAAAAACAGACTGAGTGACAGATATACAATGTAGCTATACCGATCTGAGGGGATGTGTAGAGTAGAATACAATAGAATAGATCTTTTTCTTTACCTTGTGTAGGCAGTACCTCGGTCGCTTTAATGTAGCAGATGTACCCGAGTTTCTTGCTGCAAGGTGAACTTTGCCAGGTGTACTGTATAGCAGGATCAACAATTGCACAGTTGTGTCCCGGATTAGGAAGTGGATGTCCTAAAACAAGATAATGGTTATACTTGACATTGTAGCAGCTCTCACATTTGTCTCAGTGTTATAGTCTTGCATATAACACCCCGTAAAACCACAAATTGTCATGTTTACTCCAGTTTTTGTACGGATTTAACAAAGAACATATAATGTGTTAATTTGTGAGCTTTAGAGGTGCTGGAAGACAGATCTTGTGGTATCAATCTTTTTATCTAACTCTTGGCGAGACAGTAAGTAGAAGTCTTTTCCCCAACATCTCGAACTAATCCTTTGAACCATGCTTTACTCATGTCCATTTACTAGCTTTTGCACTACTGTTCTTAAGGTCAACAACATATTCTATGCTCAAATCAATTTATAATTCTATTAAATAACCTCATAATAAATGCAGCATGACTCAAGGCTCGCATGAGAATTGTAATACAAGAAAGTAAAAACAAAAGAGGAAACACTTGTCAGTCTATAAATTTAGTTTACAATGTGCATAACTACATTATCTTTGAATGAGTGCGTACATAGTACAACTAGAACTAGAAAAAAACTGTAAAGAACAAATTGGTTTTAAAATGTTGGGAAAAATGGTGATTCATTTTAAAACATAAATTTGAAAGATATGCTGGATTATAACTAGGCTGACTTCATTCAGGTTGTTCCATAATTTAATGGTTTACTTTGTATTAATTCAAAGGTATGAGATTGCAGAGAAATCTTGTAACACTTGATAGCGCTGTAACAAATATACATATTTCAGGAGCCACATAGCAGATTTAAGCATCTGCTGATTACCTATACATATACAGTATATATAAAATTAGGTTTGTTTAGTAGTCAGGGGTTTTATCCACACTGGATTCTATTTTGTTTAAATTAAATTAAACTATTATTATTATTATATAAAATTAAAGTTTAATATATCAGAATAGAAACACGGAGTATCAAAGTGGAGGAAAAACTACCTGAGTCCCATCTCATATAGCGGTAAGGCGCTACATTAGACCATATCCAGCCATGCTCTGGATCCAGGATCAGCCCAGTCCAAAGCTTATTGCCCGATGCACCTAGTAGTGCTGTTGGGGGAATGGGAAACAAAAGTGACAAAATAATGAGTCTGTCCTAATGTCACTAATTGTTGGTAAGTTCCTGATTGTTTTGAGAAAACAACAGTATCCATGCCAACATTCAGATATATCAATGCAAGTAATGCATTTAAGAATGTATAAAAACACCATCTTTTTAATAAAGAGTGCTATTATAAATCAAATCCATTAATGAAAAACAAATAGCACATACTTATTGTGCCCAAATGCATGCTACCTTTATCAATACATTAAGTATAGAGTCAGTGTTTCGTTACCTGTGATGTAAGCCTGCTGGTGAGGATCGGTGATACTGAGCAGGGAGGCACCCTGCTGTTTGCAGCTGGCTTCAGCCTGGGGCCAAGTCAGAGCTGAGTCTGTGTTGAACTGGTAATACTCTCCATTTATTGGGTGTATAGTCCAGCCTTCTTTGGCTATGAATGTATATACAAAATATGGATATGTTATGTTTGCTACAAAGTATAAAACGTTCTTCCTGTAACCTAAATTTGTATATTTTATTTGTGTCTTCGTTAAATGATGAGGGTTGACCTAACAGTAAACTAGTGGTAGGCCTGTGGAAAATAATTACACCATACAGCTCCTGACAGTGTTATCAACTTTGCCACCTTCTTGCTAGATTTGGCAACTTTTAAGACCCCTTTAGCAACTTTAATGTTTTTCAAAAAGAGCAACTTTTAGGCCAGAATATATCTATAGTGAATGTGCTCACATATGGCCGTGGCTCTCTGGACTGACTGTGTTCAGTGGGTGGTAGAGGGCAGCACCATGTTCAGTCGACCAATCATCAGCCAGGCGGAATCTTAAATGTGCGTACCTAATAATTGTTTTTGCTGTCAATGATGAGTTTAGAAAAGTGACTTTATTCCAGTATCTGGATTCTCTCTATTCAAGACACTTAAGTTCCACAGTTTATACAACAGCCTTCATAAAAGGCTTTTGAAATTACAGGTAGATTTAGATGATAGCAGCTTGAAAATAATAATAGCCAATGATACAGTAAGGTTAGTTGGAATCAGTATACACTAGCATTTTATATATGGCCTTATCACACTGCAGTTTACAAAACATTTTCACAGGCAGTACTCACTAGTAACTGGGCAGAGGCCCCAGCGTTCACTTTGATATTTTGTTTCAACGGCACACCAAAGAACTGTAGAGTCGACCTTAGTGCAGTCTGAGTACCACTGGTCTTTGTACAGGAAGGGAAACATGCAGGGCAGTCCAGCTGCATTTCCACCAATGGAAAAAAGTTCTAAGAGGTGATGAGAACAAAGCAAAGATTAGTTTCAGATAAGACTGTCAAAGTTAACGTGATAATAACACAAATGTGTTTTAACGCTGACCTCAAGATATGTGAATGAAATGTGTACTTAAAAACATATTTCATACTTTATGTTTAAGATCAACATCTCTTTCTGCAGTGATTTGCCTTTTTATAAACATATGACAAACTTTATCTTTACCACAAATTTCAATTCATTCAAATGATTTTTAAAACAATCATGACTCTATGGTGGCATGTGTTAAGTAAAAAGCAATGCATGAGTTGCTGTTTACCGGTTTGACCTTCAGTTGGATAAAGCTAACATGTAAATATTGTTAACATGAACTCAGCATCTCTCTAAAAACATCATCTCCAAAACTGTCATTCTACTTTTTGTTCTTGAAATTCAATGAAACTGGTTATGATTTAGTGTAGACAGTGCAAGTCCTTCAAAACAACACTTTTATACCGTACCTCTCTATGTTCTTGTACAAGCACCACTGGGCGTTCCTGTAATTGTGAGGTGGTTATTGGGTCCTACTGTTTTGGAGAGAACTGCTGTGTTATCTGCAGTGAGCTCAATGTAAAGCTCTTGGCCTTTGATGGCAAGCAATGTTCCATTCTTGCATTCCCACTTTTGGAGGTCGCTTTTTTCGTCACAGTCGTAGAGATTTATTACACTTCCCACACTTTTCCCCTGGACTCCCAGACACTTCTCTGGCCACGAACACAAAAGTCGGTCACCAGTTGTCCAGCGTAGGTCAATGCATATGTCATATTTTTTAACCAAACAAAAACCAGTGTCCTTGTTAGTTAGTTGAAATGGGGAATCTGTTGAGAAAGAATTACTTTTGAATGTTTATTGTAGAAGAAATCAGAAAATCCTCCAGTTGTTTGAAGGAGATGTTTTCACAGCACTATCAAATAGATAATAGAGAGGGAATTATGACCTGTTTAACTTCCTAACACTACCTCTAAGCAGCTTATAATATATAATTAAAATTATTAAGATTTGAATATATTATTATTATTATTATTAATATTTAAATAAAAATACAATAATTCATTTCATAATCATTTGAACTGTGTATTTTTATGCAAATAACGACAAGAGATAACAATAACAAAGTAAAAGGATAACATTTAGAATTTGTTACGGTTTACACTGACATTGGGAAGGTTGAAAATTATTTTTTGGGATGGTTCCAGGGCAGTGGTGAAAAAAGTTTATCAGTTATAATAAGCCGATGCACAAACAGGCGCAAAACAGACAACTGATTCCCCAGTTCACCCGTCTGGGAGAGTTAGCAGCCACGACGCTGCGTGTATTGTCGTGGACACATGCAGCCACTTTCCCATTAAAAGTCTCCACGGCTAGTTGCGAGGTGGTGGAGCTTTGCGTAACGGTAGCCAGTGCCCGACGGATCGTGTGTGTTTGTGTGTGTGCTACGTCCACAGCTATAGCGCCGCTGACAACCTCGTACTCACACACACACACAGTCCATCAGCCCGGCGTAACGTTGCAAGTGTCCTACAGACGGTGTGTGTGTGACGACGGCGAGCACGAAGCCATCAGCAATGCCATAGCTGTAACACATTTTTCTGTGGTGTGACAAACTCAAAACACATATTGATTTATTTTTAACTGGACTTTACTTTAAGTGATGGCCCGTCTACGCACATATCAAACGTGTGAACCAAAGCAACACATTTCACATTTTTATCATTTATCTTTACATTCATTCCAAACCATTAAGGTAACCACGTGTTATTCCACTTATTAATCATACACAGTAGTATTCCTGAATTAATTTTACATTTACGAATGATCATGACTTCTATGATTTTGACACCACATGTAAAGAGAGGAAGCAGATGTGAGACAAATTGCGGTTGGAGCATTTGAGCATGATTCAATCAGATCCTTGATAACATTGCAGTTGACCGTTTGGTTTGTTCGTGTCCATGTCAACTTGACTGGAGAAAGTATTTTGTAATCACAACAAGGAAGCTATGATAATGCTGACTTTGGGTTTTTTGTTTTTTTTCATGTCTTTGTAAGTGGATGCTGTACCTTCTCAAGAATGAATTGCCAAAAAGTCCCAAATAATATAAATCTTTTTGTGGTTAAATCATTTTTTAACCTGTTACTCCTTACAGGGTTCCTATGCAGTATGGAAAAGTATAGCATTTTACTTTAGTAATTTCCAGGTCTGGATAAGTATGGAAAAAAAGAAAAGAGAGTATGGAAAAACATTTGTGTTTCCAGACTATTGGCCCTCTTCTGTTTTCTAAAATATAAAATTTAGAATTTCTAAAAGTAAGTTTATCATACAAGCAGAGTTTTTTTCACGGCGCTTGGAGCAGCCAGTGCAGCCAAAATGTCTACCACTGTGTCAGAGAAGAAGTAGGCTATGGCTTGAACACACACTCCTACACAGAGCTGCCTCTACGCCTGTACGTCACAGCCATGGCCGGCGCGTCCGTATAGGCGAACTAGGCAATTGCTTAGGGCGACACTTTGGCAAGGGCAGTAAAATAATGGCCAACTATTCATCATGAGCAAAATAACAATAATAATAGAAAGTAAACAAAAACTGCAGGCAGACAGCACAGAGCGGAACGCCGCCTTTCAGACTGGGCTAATACTTTCATTATTGAGGGGGGATATGAGCGGCCCCTCCCAATTTGGACTGATCCTCATTTTGGTTGAAATCTCAGTCGTTTACATCGTGAACGTGAGAAACTGTGACTAGTGTTCCAAACATTCTCTTACGTTTAGCGCTTGCACAGATGGAGTGAAGATGTCTCTGTTTAGAGCGTATTGTACACCACTCTATACTGTATACTGCACATTTGTGGTCAAACTACAGAGAAGCAAGCTTACAGAGACTTCAAGTAGCTTATAATGATGCTATGAGAATATTGCTGAAGAGACCTTGATGGTCTAATGCAAGTGAAATGTTTGTGGCTGCAGGAGTCAATACTCTACAAGCTGTTCTAAGAAATCTCATGTACAAATGTATGACAATGAAATCCTCTTGGCCTAAATCAAACATAAGGTTTAGTACTAGATGCTACCAATCCCAGCTGTGGAGACACTAGTATAGTTGTCTCTTTGTAGGATCAGCCATAACTAGCTGTGAGCGTAGCAGTTCAGTGTGTGTACAGTTTAGGCTGTCTGTGAATAAATGCTACAACTCCTCAAGACACAAGCCAATTTCCTGTATCTTGTAGGGTTTTTCCATACATGACTCGGTGCATCAGCCCAGCATGGCAGAGATTTACATCTCCATTACAACAGAGTTACCTGCTAGGATAAACACTAGGATAAACACATAAATACATTTCATTTCCTATATTCTTCACAATAAAAGTCCCCCATTATATTGTTATTTAAAAGCTTTTATTATGAAGCAGCAAAATTAGGAAATGTTTGTTTTCATCAGCAGCAACTTAACATGACTCCTATGGAGCTGAAAGCAAAACAGTAAAATAATTCTAAATTGCAAGCTGCTAAACTCAAACAAGGTACAAGTATGTACGTAAAAGGGTACAAATGCTGGTTTTATACCCTAGTAGGGTGTGTGAATATTGCAAAAGAGGAAATTAGCACACATGCTGTCCACTGAGCAGACAGCTAAGAGAATAGAATTGTTATTTATTTCTAGCTTCATTTATTTATGCTTTGTAACTGACAAACTAAATAATAAAAGAAAGTTATAATGCATTCATTCTCTGTATGTATTTGTTCATGTTTTACAAAGGGTTTAATCTGAGCCAGGACACACAACAAAGATAGTAATCATATCACATCCAGACATGGTCAGTAGTAAATGGCTGTTAAATAATAATTATATAAATTTTTTTATCACGCTGGTATCAGATTGGTACTCGGTATTGGCCGATACTGCAAGTTCAGGTATCGTAACATCTCTATTGGCCATAGCTCAAGAATTCATATGCTAATTATGACAATTTCACACAAAAGTCTAATAGGATTAAGTGAAGGCTGTTTTGGACAGACATGGATGTAGACTGCAACGTGACTGGTTGGCGGAGGCATACAACCACGAGGCGCTAATTCTAGTTGAAAAGATTGTTGTGTTCAAAGAGGAAATGACTTCTGTGAACGTAAGAAGTGAGCTGTGGGAACACTGGTGTTGAGTAAGAGGTCAAAAAGTAAACAGGTGAGATGTGCTTGTAATAATTGCTTCGTAGACAAAGCAATTGGGAAACATCAAAATTATTCTGTGTTTCAGCACAATTCTGCCTCTGGACTCTGACTCTTTCTGACACTTTTGCTCATTTGTATGTGTATCATGTAACTGTAAGCAGGATGAAATACAGTAACAATAATCATGTCTGATATATTTATTACTTTGTTTTAATGTTATTTAGACATTACACCACATGACTTTACACCGCAGCAGATCTGTAGCAAATAGCAAAATATACAGCATTATCCTAACACTTATAAGAAAGTAAAAAAAAAATAAGGTGTGTAGAATTGTTCAATCAGTCTCTTCTTAGTCATTACAAAATATATGATTTAATATAATTTCAAACAATCACTCCAAATAAAACAAGCTACAGTCTAAATTGCTTTGCCCATTTGCCAACTCTATTGAAGCTCCTCCCATTTCAGAACAGACTGAAATCATTGGCCATGCAAAAGAGAAAGCCACCAATCATGAGCCCTCAATAGAGCATGTGTCCCATTAGTTTCTGATGTTTTCTGTCTTTTTGAATCATACAGTTATAATAGGCTCAGGGCTCTCTTCCTCTGCATTCTCTACCAGATTATTGGTTTCAACCACATCAGGCTGTGACTGGTCATTGCTGAAGAAGAGTGGGTTGTCAAAGGTGGTTAACTTGTCAGGGATGGGTAAACGATGAGCAGACTTCTTGTAGAGGAGAAAGTAGGCAATGAATGCTCCTATGGCAATCCCAGAAATGACCACCACAACTGCCAAAACTATGTGGCTACGGGGATGGTCAAATACTGCACAGATTGAAAAAGTAGATGATGATCAGCCAAAAGAATTTAGTCACAATTTTGCAAAACAATTACTAACAATAAAGAAGGTTAAAAGGTGTTACTTACTAGTACTTGGTGATGGTGATGGAATTGGTGGTAATACTAGAGAAAAAGAAGGGAAATGTGACAATTGTACACCAAAATCAGACTACACGATATTAGTCTAATAATGGCCCAACCTGACAGACAGAAACAAACATGAGCATTGGCCGTTACAACTGCTTGTTTTTTCACATGTAGTGCGTCATTGTGGAAGACAACCAACGCGGTATTGAGGTCCCGCCCACGTACCCGCCTGAGCCAATCACGAGCCAAGTAAGGCCGCAGCTTGCTAATGTAAAACACCTAGCTGCTACATTAGCACCACGGTAGCTGTTTGGCCAGACAGACACAACAGCTAACCATAGTATCTCTATAACTATATTTATGATCATATGACACGTTCTATTACACAGACTGATGACGGTTATGGAAAGCAGGGTCTGAAATTAGCACCCGACAAATGTGGGTGAATTGTTGTCAGTGGCGGGTGAAATTGTAAGGCCATCCGGGAAGGGAATAGAGAATTGGTTCCCGTTGAGAACTAGTTGTCCTGTTCCTTGGCATCTCATGCTTCCGTTCTATCGATTCCTCTCATTGATGCTTTCCGAAAGTTACACATGCACAATGACACAACAGCATACACACGCTGTATCATGATTAAGTTTGGGACCGGAGTCATGGCGTAGAGGAAAAAAGGTGCACAAAAGTATGGCGCTACGACTATTAAACCTGAGGGGCTCACCCTGTTGTTTCCCTGATAATGCTACACTGTAAACAACAAATCTGTGTTGAAATCAACAGGAGGAGAGTTAGTAACGTTACCTGTTAGCAGCCGGTGGGCAGCACAGTCCTGCTTGGTTAAATAATGGAGCTACTAACGTTAACGGAGGTGTCATTGAGTTATGAGGCGTTCAAGCTCTGTTCAGTAAAAATGTGTATTGGGTTAAGGTAACTTACAATGTTATCATGATGTGTTGAAATGTAATTTCATAAAATTTAGTGAGAAACTTGAATAAATCAGTTGTTTGAAGGAGATGTTTTCAAAGCAATATAAAATAGATAATAGAGAGAACATTATGACCTGTTTAACTTCCTAACACTTAATACATTATTAAAACTACTAATGCCAAGATATATATTAGCAAATAGCAAATATAAAAATAATATTATAATAATAATAGCAAATATTTAAATAATCATTTGAATTGTGTGTTTTTATGCAAATAACCATTATAGATGACAATAGCAAAGTAGAGTACAGTACTGTGTACTGTAATTTGAACTCTGTAATTTACCATGCTTACAATGTTTTTATGTAAAATATATTGAACATTAAATGACATCAGATCTAAAATGTTATTCTTTCATTTAGCGCATAGATGTCAAAAGTGGCAGATACAATTGCTGAGTGGCAGACACAAAACAAAATACTTGCCTGCCACAGTGGCAGGCAGTGAAAAAAGTTAATTTCAGACCCTGATGGAAAGTTAAAGTTACATCTCCTCTCTCTTACAATTCCCTAGCCTCTGGCTCCGCGACTACTTCAATCAGCAGCTGTCAATCACAGCTGTGAATCATGACGTCTCACCCCCCTTTTTATAGCATCAAATAACTAAATAAAACCAAACTTATCAGAAAAATGAACACTTGAACATACATCAGCATGATGTGAACTACCTAAAATGACCGAATCCATCTTTGGGAAAAATGTATTTGACATGTCCCATCCGCTAACATGGAGGGGCCGGATTTATGGCCTATACTGCAACCAGCTACCAGGGGGCGATCGAGATGTTTTGGCTTCACTTTTGGGGAGCTATCATGTCGTCCATCTTTATATATAGTCCATGGTTGGAACAGTGGTCAGTCCCTGGCACATTGTCAAGCACTTATATGCTTCACGCAAGTCTTAAAGACAGAAATCTATGATTAGTCAAGCCCTAACATGTAGTACAGTATGTCATGTCTCTCGGCCAAGTCAAAAATATTGCGTAGTCCGATCTTGGCATTATAAAAAACATCATTATGATTCAAACTCAGTCCATATAGGAATAATTATTTTACCTTTGGGTGTTTTGCAGATGTATGGTCTCGGATACCACTGACTGCCCGTATTCCATGTCCCGTCTGAAGCCCTAATCCCTCCGTAGCTGCGACGATCAGGTTGACCTTCAGCCCAGTTAGTGTAGTCCATGACTGTTTTGTCCAACCACAACCACTCCCCTGGAGATGAAAAGATTTTTTTCAGTGTGTTGTTTCTCATTTAATCTCTTTTTGTTACTCTGCAGAAAACAATAGCCACACGTTGTAAACAATATAAATTAATTGTGAGAAGGAATACTTAATAAATATCTTTTATATATATTTTAAAACAATTTCATTTTTTCTTTTCAAAATAACCTTAGATGTATATATAATAGGGCTGTCAAAATGAGTGAAGATACTGCCTTCATATGAAACTAGAAAACCTCAGGAATCTATCGGCACACATGTCATACTAGGTTGCCGGAAAGGAGGCAAATAACGCTCCAAAGTTATGCTGAATTTTGGCGGGGAAAAACTGGCATGGCTATTTTCAAAGGGGTCCCTTGACCTCTGACCTTAAGATATGTGAATGAAAATGGGTTCTATGGGTACCCACGAGTCTCCCCTTTACAGACATGCCCACTTTATGATAATCAAATGCAGTTTGGGGCAAGTCATAGTCAAGTCAGCACACTGATACACTGACAGCTGTTGTTGCCTGTTGGGCTTGAGTTTGCCATATTTTTTTATGCTAAATGCCGTACCTGTGAGGGTTTCTGGACAATATTTGTCATTGTTTTGTGTTGTTAATTGATTTCCAATAATATATTTATATATATATACATACATTTGCATAAAGCAAGTATATTTGCCCACCTTCATGTTGATAAGAATAATAAATACTTGAAAAAATTTTAACAGATTAAAAATGTGCGATTAATTTGTGATTATTTGTGATTACCTATGGACAATCATGCGATTAATCGTGATTAAATATTTTAATCGATTGACAGCCCCTTATATATAACTTTCTTCATCAGCTGTTCACCAAGCATAGTTTTTCTCTTTATATAGTTTTTACTCTCTGTGTAGCTGAATATGACTTTTCATGAAAGAACAAATAATGTGACCGTACCTTTGTGAGTTTGAAACAAGCCGATCCAGAAACTGTCGTGGCTGTCTTCAAATGTTTTTGCATGGCTTTGAATGAATTCTTGCTCAAAGGGATCTTCAATACTGGCTAGTGATCCACCTTCACAAAACAAAACCAAAGTCCTTAGTGAAAGCTACATGCATTTTAGTGCCTAAAATTATTTTAGACCATCCACAAAAAGGACTTACCATGTGTTCTACAGCTAACAGATGCATCTGCCCACCCTCTTGCTTCTGTGAAAAATGCGTAACAGTAACCTTTAAATGGAAGCCAGAAGAAATTCTTGGCTGTGTTTAATGTATCTGGGTTTTCAGGGCAAGCTCCTGGAAAACCACTTGGCTCTGTTGGTGGTACATCTGTGAATGAGAGAGACATTGATGACACAGGGATCAACTAATTAGATCTTTTTATACTTTCAATCCAGTGCATTGAAATTGGTACTTAGAGTATTGAACAATATTTTATAGAAAAAACAACAACACACTGTCACATCTAAAAGCATACTGTACAAAGGTAAAAGTCTACAATCTATATAATTAACATTTTCTGAACAGTGATTAAAGTGAAAACCGTCTGATATTGAAATAATGTTCCAAACAGATAAGCACAGTTGGTATTTTGACATTTAAGGAATAATAACTTAATGTTCAGACATGTTGGCATTTAGGATGAGGTGTACATACATTTATTAAAATTAGGGCTGTCAAAGTTAACGCGATAACGTGTTAATGCAAATTTGTTTTAACGCCACTAATTTCTTTAACGCATTAACGCAATCAATATTTTGGAGGTTGCAGCTAGCTCAATTTTAAAGCCAGAGTGAAGATACCGGCATCATAAGAAACTAGAAAACCTGAGAAAACCACTGGTACCAACCATGTCATATACTAGCCATGACGAAAAACTGTGATGGCCATTTTCAAAGGGGTGAAAATGGGTTCTATGGGTACCAACGAGTCTCCCCTTTACAAACATGCCCACTGTATGATAATCTACATGCAGTTTTGGGCAAGTCATAGTCAAGTCAGCACACTGACACACTGACAGCTGTTGTTGCCTGTTGGGCTTGAGTTTGCCATGTTATGATTTTAACATATTTTTTATGCTAAATGCAGTACCTGTGAGGGTTTCTGGACAGTATTTGTCATTGTTTTGTGTTGTTAATTGATTTCCAATAATAAATACACCGATCAGCCATAACATTAAGACCACTGACAGGTGAAGTGAATGACATCAATTATCTCGTTACAATGCTAACTGGCAGTGGGTGGGATATATTAGACAGCAAGTGAACATTTTGAACTTTGAACTTTGTGTTGGAAACAGAAAAAATGGACAAGCGTAAGGATGTGAGCGACTTTGACGAGGGTCAAATTGTGATGGCTAGACGAATGGGTCAGAGCATCTCCAAAACTGCAGCTCTTGTGGGATGTTCCCGGTCTGCAGTGGTCAGGACCTACCAAAAGTGGTCCAAGGAAGGAAAACCGGTGAGCCGGCGACAGGGTCAGACCCGAGGCTCATTGATGCACGTGGGGAGCGAAGGCTGGCCCTTGTTGTCCGATCAAATAGAAGAGCTACTGTAGCTCAAATCCGATAGAAAGGTGTCAGAACACACAGTGCATCGCAGTTTGTTGCGTATGGGGCTGCGTAGCAGCAGACTGGTCAGGGTGCTGACCTAATGTTATGGCTGATCGGTGTATATCCACACATTTGCATAAAGAAAGCATATTTGCTCACTCCCATGTTGATAAGAGTATTAAATACCTGACAAATCTCCCTTTAAGGTACATTTTGAACAGATACAAAATGTGTGATTAGTTTGCGATTAATCGTGGACAATCATGTGATTAATCACGATTAAATATTATCGATTGACAGCCCTAATTAAAATGAATATTAGTCTGGTATTTGACGTACCTGTAGACTTCATACAAACACTCTTCATGGTCTGCTTGCAGTCAGCGGCCTTCCATTTTCCATCCACATCCACGTAGACACAAGATTTGTTCCTGCTTGGTTCATCACTACCCCAGCGAGAAAAGCTCATGTGCCAGCCATCAATATATCTGAAATACCCTTGGGTCTGAAAGCAAAGATTGATCAGACTGCATTCAGCTTTATTATTCAACATTTTTTTTTAAATAATCTGCAATCTCTGATTTTTCTACCAATGCATGATGAACATTTTTCACATCATTCAGCATGGATGTCAAATTCTTTTTTTTTTTTTACAGTAGTCAGTAGTTAAAGGCAGAGGTTAGATGTGTTACTTTGCTATGTGCTTTTTTAGAGGTCTTCAGCACTGTACCTGCATTTTGTTCAGTCCAATCCACAGAGGAGTTTTGAGATTCATAGCCAGCAGCTCAACATAGGCCTGTGACCACTCGTTACGCAGGCTAGCCAGGTTGGCACCACCACCTTCACAGTGCTCTTTGGCTGCATCCCAGTTCATTTGTTGAGTAACAACCTTGATAGAGTCATTCAATATTTTGATATAGTCACTAGAAATTGTTGGTTCAGGGTGGTCGTGATCGGGATCTGTTTAGGATGAGAAATTAGATTGGAAACAAATTTCGTTTTTCAATTCATCTTAAGGTCAAGAGCTCTGTTGTATAGATGCTTAGAGTCCCCATGAAATGAAAAAAAACATTTCCCACTTTTAAGTGTTCATTTACCTCTTGTTATATGCCAAATAGATGTAAAAAAACAAAACAGTATCAGAGTATTTTTACATCAAAATCCCTGTCTTTTCTCTTCCTGTAAATGGTTTCAAATGTTCATCCTGACTCATACTGCACTCGGGGGCGTTTACAAAAATGCATCCAACCAAAAGAGACTTTCGGCGATGAGCTAGCCAATCGTTTGTGGATTAAATCAAAATACTGTACGTTCTTTGATCGAAGTAGCTAACAGATCAATATGGAGAGAGAAAGGAAGAGATTTTTTGGGATATCAGTGGTCAAAAAACGGCGTTTTCATTTCCAAAACAATGTGGCTGTGGTCTAATTCATTCAAGCAAAACATTACCTATTTTCTACTGACTTGTGTCACTGCAGCGCGGCAGTACATGTAGTGAACATCCACAGGGATGTGGCGACGCGAAACAACCGGCGGTGTTTTGCCATGCCGCATTGTTGCAAACGCCTTTGACTTCCTTCCCCTTTCTCCCTGCTGTTCTCCCAGAGTTTTAATTTCTACGATTCCCTCCCAGTCCCTCCACCCAATCACATTTCAAAATCCATCCACTATATTTATTAGAAACAGCCAAGTGTCACTGCTGTTTATGATCATGGGTTTTAAATTACGTATTTATTTCACATTTTTGTCAGTTGTGTCTAAACACAGCGCGAGACAGACAAGTATAGTATAGTTAACAGCATAGGAGCAGAATTGCTTGTTGACCGGCACGAAGAAATGCGCAACGATTAACATAGCGTGGCGCCTTCGGCACTTCCGTTCCCGATGTGAACCTGTTGTTCAGTATGTAGGCGCCAACAGGGACGTCATGGTGCATTCAGATGTGCCTCGTAAACACTGAGAAACTCTCGTTATTGTTGTAAAGTACACTCCTGCCATCCAGTGGATCTTCTATTTGTTGAAAGTGTAAATGACAGTTGTCAGGATATAAAAACAATGATCTTTATGAATCATTACTCCATAGTCTAACAATGGCATGTTTAAATCGAATCGAATTGTGACCTTGGGTCGGCTGTGGCTCAGAGGGTAGGGCAGGTCATCCACCAATCGAAAGGTCGGTGGTTTGATACCCGGCTGCTCCGGGTCACATGTCGATGTGTCCGTGAGCAAGACACTTAATTTAAATACTCATTCACACACCGATTTGTGAATCGGTGTGTGAATGAGTATTTAGATTAGATCCTGATGGGCAAAGTTGGCACCTAAGCAGCCTCTGCCATCAGTGTATGAATGTGTGCATGAATGGGTGAATGCTGACATGTAGTGTCAGCGCTTTGAGTGGTCGGAAGACTAGAAAAGCGCTATATAAATGCAAGTCCATTTACCATTGACCTTAAAAAAGAAAGTCTAATTGAATCATGCATTTGGAGAATCTTGACATCCCTAATACTAACGTAAAGTCATTTTTTAGACCACATATGTCCAAGATAAAGGTCAGAGGATAGGCTCACCAACATTTCGAAGACAAATAAATCCATTGGTGTCATTGCAGTTCTTTGGTACCCATTTCCCAATACCAAGGGAAGGATTAGTATTGATCACAGCACACTGTTTCTGGGGATGTACAGAGAGAGAGAATAGTGAGGAAAGAGAACTCGGTCAGGAACTAATGTACAGTGGCATGATAATACATTTTCTTTTTAGGAATACAGCATATCTCTAATAGCAATCATAGTATGTTCATGTTTAATGAAGGCCTACTATCCCATGGAAAAAAATAAATGGCAGAAAACGTTTGCTGCCCCCTCTTAATAGAAATGATGTCATTGAGGACGTCTCATTCATATACTATAGACATAGGTCAATCTTGCATCAACAGATATAAACAAAAATGTACAAATATAAATTGATTACAGTGTCATCTGAAGACAGTAGTACAGTAATCCCAATGTTCAGTGTGAGGGTCTGTTGCAGAGCAATTTTAATTTCTTTAAATAAGTATAGTGTCATTGTACTTTACTTCCTGTCCAATCAGTGTTGATGGTAAATGTAGTCAATTGAAGAAATAAATTCCTCACTGCATGCTATATTGACCGAAAAAGCTGAGTTCTCCTGTTCACAGAGCTGTGCTGGCAGTGCCTACATGTACCAGGATGCATTGCACGTGAGCTTCTGATGCCTGGATGGTCCCCGCCGTTAAGTTGTTAGCTGTTAAGATCTTGAGTTGTTACAGTGTAATGTAAAATGTGATCGTCTGATTGTTAAAAAACAATTGTTACTGTAATTTTTCTCCAAGTCATGACAAAATAAGTGGTATCTCACTCTACAGTCAAGTTTGAAAAACTTCTTACCTGTTCCTGTTCCTGCATTTGTTGAAAATATCTATGAAGGCTCTGCAATGTAAAACCAGATATTTGAAACTTGCATAAATACTAAAATAAATAATAAAAATGTATTTTTTTTTTCTTGACTAGGGGTGTAACGGTACACAGAAGTGATGGTTCGTTTCATAACCTGGTTTAGGAGTCACGGTCCGGTGTGAGTTCATTCAGCGAGAAAAAAACACATTATGTTTCTGTTCAGATACCTTTCTGTTCATTTATTTTGAACAGACAGTAGTGCAAGTGTCAAAGACAGACAAAATCCTCTTGCTGGGGACTGAGGTAGCATTTTGCCCAATGGCAAATTTGGTTAACTTTTTTCATCATAAAAATAAGGGACTTTTCAAACACTTCTGTATTGCACTGTACAAACACTTTCTCAAAAGGCAAAAAGGTCAAAATAGGCCAATCAGCTTGTTGCAATAACCTCAGCAAATGTTGCTGACGGCGTACAGCTTAAAGTTTCCGGGCGGAACTTGCGCTTGAGAACTTTGGTTCCACATTACATGCGTCAATCTACACACCGTGTCTTCTGCGTACGGCTGCGTGCACTGGACCGTGACTCCCCTAACCGTGATGGTTTGGCATAAATACACGAACCGTTGCAGCCCTAGTCTTCACATTAGTGAAAATAGATTGTGCCTACTTGATGTATACTAGCCTACATTGTTAGGCCTCAAGTAAAATTTTAATATGTTACCTGATATGAATAAATATGTCTTCTCCAGAGTCTCTAAAATGGAGAAAAAGACAATGGAGAAACAAAGTGTCACATTTTTATACACACACACACACACACACACACACACACAAATGATCCGGAGTGCTACACACAACCCACTTGCATCACATTATAAAGCGCAATTCAGATTCGGTCCACTTACTTCAAAATGCAAGTTGTTATATAGCCTCGGCCGCCCATCAGTCCAATAAAATCCAGATGAATATGTATTGTGAAAACCAATCCAAAGGTCTGTAGTAGGTGTGTCAGCCATTTGATTCATTAAAAACACTGAAAATTTAACAGATAATGATTTAACGATCAGATATTTGCATGGACGTTTTTTTCCCCTCCAGTTTAACCCTAAATATAGACGTGCATAGATTTCTCATTGTTTGTACATCCTTGTTGACTATACTAGACCCCTGCAGAGTCTGACCTGTGCTGTTTGGCTCTTTGTTTTTTTCTGTACTTTTGGAGGTGCACTGTAGTACGCCTGTTTCTGACATGTAGGTCTACTGTAAACTGGGCAACAACAGAAATCAGTGGCATTCACAGTTAACCTCATTAGAAAGAGCACAGAGCTCTGGCAAAGGATTTGGTTTTTTTCAAACCAGTTTAGTTTTGGTGAACAGCACCTCTAGAGGCCACTAGCAGAGCTTTAGATTTGTTTTACATTGTATAAACATTAGTAACTTAAGCATTTTAAAACTTTATCCTTAATAAAACAGTTTTGTACTAAGGTGATTATTGAGCCTCCAGCCTCACAACCATCACAATCCCTCCATTTGAATCAGTCGTCAAGTATGAAAGAAATAAAAGTATCAAATGTATCAAATAAATGGATCAATGAACAGAAGAAGTTCAGAAGAGCAGTGGATATTTTACCAGGAAAAAAAAACAAAAAAAAACTGTGAAACAAACCTTCCACATGTCTTGAGGGAATAGAGACCAAGTTTCCACCCATATCTTGGCATTGTTTCCTCCCTCCATCCCATGTTAATTTCTGGCCTTCAATGATGTTGTAACACTAGAGGTGAGGAATGATAAATTGATTTACAACTGAAAATACAACCACTCAAATATTGTCCTAGTTGTAGAGTGCTACAGGAATGAGTCTTAAAACCCGGAAATTAGTTAGTATTTTAGCTCTTCTGATTCCCTCGTCTGGAAGTCAGTGGGTTTTTTGAATGGGGTTTTAGTTAGATGCTTGAAATAAGATCTGTGGTTAACACAAGCCCAAGAGATTTTAAAGTTTCGATCTACTACATGAAATAGATCAATACATACCCCACTTGTACATTTTGAAGCCTTTATTTGTCTTAAAAAAGACGTTTGCTAACAAGCGGCTAAATGAGACTACTAAACGCCATCACGCCAACTTGTCCGCCTTTACCGCCTCGTTGTGTATACTCGCGCTCATGCTACCCTGGTGTAGTTTGTTTATAGCCTAATGTTAGCTTGGTGTTCATTTGTGAAAATTCTCTTGCTGAACAAAACGTGTAAGTATCATAAACGTTTGTTTGCCACAGAGCTTATTTTCTGCAATAATCCAAAACCCAATGGAAAATCCCATTGGGTTTTTGTCGAGGGATTCGACAATTCGACAATTCTAACTTCCTGGTATGCCTACAAAAATGTGTCATCCCTGGAGCAGTCTATTACATCGATCACAATTTCACATTACAAAGCAGCTTAATGTGACATCTCAAAAGAGCATTAGATAAAAATGTGTAACAAAAAAGATCTATGTTTAAAAGACAGTGTTGTTCAATCACAGGCCAATGTCATTTCAAGCAACAATAATTTAATTCTGTCCTACATTAGTTTTATACCCATCCTTTCAACACAACTCGTTGAAAGGCTTAAAGTGACCTCTGACCTTAGAATTGAATTTTTTCCAGGGGGGTAGACAGCCACCTTCAGGGGCCTTTGTGGGTTGCACAGTGGTGTTGGCAGGTGGTGAGCCACTGCGTTTACAAATGGACCTAAACTCATGCCCACAATTATAATCATGCCAGAACCCTGTGAACCAATCCAAGACATGAAAATCAATACATAAGCAAATACAATGTGCTTTTTGAAATTCAACATCAAACAAGGGGTTAAAGTTATAATCCTTAAGATTTTCACGAAAGCAAACCCCCTTTTTGATGCTATTATTGGTCAGCATTTTTTATGCATTAGCCATTCAATGTATTCACTTCCAGTAATTACCTATCTACTGTGTTTTTATTAGTAGTAGCGGAGTCTGCCGTTCCAGCGCTACATTCAAATCAACTTAAGAACGAGGAATTCGGGCGCCCATATAACAAGGCTGAGTCCTAACTGCGGCGGCCCGGGTTCAAATCCGACCTCCGAGCCAAGCAAGAAAAATTAACAGAGTTTGATTTGTCCGTTCTGAGCTACTGTAGAAACATAGCAGTGCAACATGGCGGACTCCGTGGAGAGGACCCACGCCCTATGTAGGTATGAAAGGCTCATTCTAAGCTAACGAAAACACAACGATTCTTATCATCAGGTGATTAAACACTAAAGAAAAAAAATTCTTAATATTATATACCATTTCTGCCAATAGATCCCCCTAACTGTTACACACAGGTCCTTTAAATGGCACATCCTATTGCTGCTGCTTCACATTAAAAGCTTCAACTGGCAAAACACGGGGTGTATTGTGAAGCAGCCACAGGAAATGTAATGTATTTGTCAATGTGATTAGCGCTTATCCTTCATCAAAAGTGTGCCTACAGTACAAAACAACGGCCATTTTCAGCGTTATTGTCAGCATATCAATGCAAATGGTAATGGAACAAAAAGGAGCAGCCACAGTGCGCTGCAGGTGTCTTCTTCATTAAAACAAGGGGAATTTGTTTGGCTGCGCTGTAAACGGATACACCAGTTGTATTTCCGGTAGCCACGGGTGTC
>CAKALU010059424.1:0-89455 GCA_916700995.1 Hozukius guyotensis
CAGAATACATTAACAGCTTGTGTGGCGATGACCAATCACATCGCCCCTTTAGGTTCCCTGTAAGTGAAGAAACCCTATCAGAGCAGAGTGGAGCCGTCTGACAAAGTTGGACACCGGTGTCCTTGTGCAGAAGAATGTGCAGAATTGCCACGGCACTTCAAATTAATTATCTTGTGATGAGACAGAACATTAAGTTGCTGTGTTGCTCTAGTCGTAACAGAACCGCTGCTGAATGAAGCAACTGGGAATTAATAGAGGATGAGGTCAGTATCTCTGGACTCCATGTAGTACAGCTCATTCTGTGGATGGAAACAATTCACACCACAGACACATGACTTGCTGGGGATGTAGGGGTGCTTTCTTTATCATTTCTTATTCAAAGTCCACAGAAATTAAGTTGACAAATGATGATCGATTCACCTGAGAGTGATTCATCAATTCAGGAAATCATTTATATAATAGAAATGACAACTGGTTCAACCATTTTGCATGTAATGGCGTATCCAATGAACTAAAGCCTAGATGTTTTTTTTTTAAGTAAAGCTATTCAGAAATTGAGGACATGCAGATTGAACAAGTAGTTTTGAGAGTTTCAGTTCCTATCTGAGAAAAAAACTGTATCACATTCATATGGATGTACATAACAAGTGTTTGTTACATTAATGTGCAATGTGAGACGTATTACAAAAAATAAAGCAACCAAACATTACAATACCTAAAACAATCAACGCTAAATATTAGGGCTGTCAAAGTTAACGCAATAATAACGCGTTAACGCAAACTCGTTTTAACGCTACTCATTTCTTTAACTCATTAACGCAACTTGCGATTTTTAGGTTGTAGCGGCTCAGTTTTAAAGCTAGAGTGAAGATATATATGGCATCATATGAAACTAGAAAACCTAAGGAATCCATCGGTACCACTAGCGTAAAATGGTAACGCTAGGAATTTACGCAAAAGTTTGGTAACCTCCAGATATGTGAATGAAAATGGGTTCTATGGGTACCCACGAGTCTTCCCTTTACAGACATGCCCACTTTATGATAATCACATGCAGTTTGGGGCAAGTCATAGTCAAGTCATCACACTGACACACTGACAGCTGTTGTTGCCTGTTGGGCTGCAGTTTGCCATGTTATGATTTGAGCATATTTTTTATGCTAAATGCAGTACCTGTTAGGGGTTTCTGGACAATATTTGTCACTGTTTTGTGTTGTTAATTGATTTCAAATAATAAAAATATACATACATTTGCATAAAGCAAGCATATTTGCCCACTCCCGTGTTGATAAGAGTATTAACTACTTAACAAATCTCCCTTTAACGTACATTTTGAACAAATAAAAAATGTGATTAATTTGCAATTAATTGCAATTGACAGCCCTATTAAATATAAAATAACTTAAAAGCCAAAAACAACAAACTAAAAGTAACAAACTGAGAGGCTGTATAGTCTAAAATGACAGCTGCATAGAGATATATGGGGATGACTAATTGTGAATCATTCAGTTGTACAAACTGGTGCTATGCTAAGGTTAGTTTCTGAATTAGAGTACATTCAGATGCAAGTGAGCCTATGTATCTTTAGCTGAACAGCGACAACAAGTGACATTTACTGGATAATGGTTAATGTTAAAACATAGTAGCACAACTAGAGATCGGTCAACAGACTGTAGCCACGGAAACCCAGAGTAAGGTTGTGTTTTATCACTTATGGATTAAACTTTTCATTCTTAAGAGGAAGACTTTAAAGACTGAAGGTAGTTTAGGGATACGGGAGTGAATAGCATCAATGGCAGGTCCTTGCAAGTATAGCAAAATAACCACACACACACACACTGTTTGCTTGTGTGTGTGTGTGTGTGTGTGTGTGTGTGTGTGTGTGTGTGCGCTTGTTTTCCATTGTGCCAACATCAAATGAGTTTTTAGATATCAGTGTGTTTTCATCAGTCCCACACTGACAGGCTCTATTAAAAACACCCTTGGACTCATTCTCGTCACAGTTTGACAGGAGTAATTCCCATGGCAAGCAGGACGACGAGACGGAGAACAGACAGGAGTTAACACACATCCAGTTTTAACGTATTTTTATTGAACTTGATTTATTTACTACATCAGGCCAATATTAACATGCAGGTTTTTGGCCTGTATATAGAAGCTATACAGGATAAATAATTCACAGGATTGAACCTGCAGGAAGTTAGTGAGAAGCAGACTTTTTAGTGAGCTGAATGCGGGAATGAAGGTATTGTTACGGAGGCTTGGATCTTGCTGCATCAGGCCATTTGTGCGAGCTGCAATCTGTCCTGTACTTAAAGCTACCGCCTGAAGGAAAATCAATCTGCCTGTAAAGTCAATTCAAATTACAGCTATCCCTGCATGTAGTACGTGTGTATCATTATGTATGTGCATGCTTATTACTATGACCATATGGTCGCGCGAATGCCCTCCGCAGCGAGAGTGAATATCACTCTGCCGTTTGGAGGCTTGATTAATGCAGACTTTTTCAGATGCACAGAAATGTTTACTCCTCATCATCCCTCTGTATGCACCAAGTGCACACGTTCAAAGCAACAGTTATGTTAATCTCATCCCGCGGGTGTAATATATCGCTTTTTGTTTCTCTGAAATCCTTATATCTCTAAGTTTTCAGCTTTTCAGTAAACAAAGAAATAGACTGTTTTAACACATCTGATTTATAAAAATAAAGATTTTAAAATAATAATTACAGAGCCGGGGGAGGGGGATAATATTCTGAAAACTAAACTCAGAGTGGAGTGCAAAACCATGTTAATGGAAAATAGTGTGGGTTTTCCTTTGTTAAGGAACCACATCGCTTCAATTTACAAGGTTGGATCAACCTCATCACACCACAGACGCCACCGCTTATCACTGAGCCGCCGAGTTCAAAATATATTATATTGTAACGGACTGTCCATCCTTCCATTCTCATCTGTTTAGCCAACACATTCTCACTCCCAACTCGTACACTACCGCGGACGGACCAGGGACGGCGTGTCAATTTACGCTCATTACATGCATAGTGTGCTTTCAAAATAAACTTCCTTTTTCACAGGAAGTTAGGTTTAGGCAACACAACCACTTAGGCAGGGTTAGGAAACGTTGTGGTTGTTGTTAACTTCACTGACTAGTGACTCACGGGACTGATGATACCGACGAGGTCCGTGACTAAAGACTGACGTGACAAAATAAGTCAACATTACTTTTAGTTTCACACGGGACACGGACAGCGGTCTCCTGGGTGGAAGTCCTGTGTTTGTTTGACTCATCCAACCTCCTCTCTATGAATCGGGCTATCATTACAAACATATTTGTAATAATTGTCACAGTTGAACACAGTTCAGCCAGTCTTTTATTACAGCTGGATTAAAGCAGAAGCTGTTGGACTGTTTGGTGTATAACATTGACCCAGAATAGAAGGGATCCATGTGTACATAGAGATATACTGTAGGTATAGAACTAAAACTAAACCAAAATTTAAAGAAAACTAAATTAAAGGCAGTTTTTTTTTTTGTTGCAAAAACTAAAATGTGCAATAAAGAAGTGTTTGGACAGTTAGACAGTTTTGGTTGTGTTGACTCTCTACTCCAACACATTGGATTTGAAATCAAGCACTGACTATGAAATTAATGTGCCGACTCTCATGTTTAATTTGAGTGTGTTAACCACATCAGATGAACAGTGTAGGAATTATAGACCTTTTTAAACATAATCCTCAAATGTTAGCGGACATGATAGTTGGACCAACTAAGATAAACTTAGTCATAATTTTTTTTTTTTGTAGAATCCTTGTGGTCAATGATTGCAGTTTAATCCGTAGACATTGGCAGGTTCCTTCAGGTTCCTTCCTGTTTGCCTTCAGTCGAGATTTCCTCTGTGAAACCAGTCCTCGGATGGACTGAGGTCAGTCAAGAAAATTCTTTGCCTATAAAACCTAGCTGTATGATAAGGATCCTTACCCTGTCCATTGTTATACCTGTATGTTCACTTGTATCAGGGCAGACAGGATGTTTTTGTACAGACTAATCTGAGAAAGAAGGCAGAAGTAAATAACAATGTACCTCAATTAAAGCTAAAAGTGACACTTAAACCTCACAGTCACTTTCAAATCCAATGTGCTGGAGTGTGGAGCCAAAGCAACAACAACAACAACAACAACAACAAAAAGATTATGTAAATCTGCACTGCAAAATCTATAAGAAGTCATTAGAGAAGAACAGACACGCTGGAAGTCAATGTAAGGAAATGTCAGCTTGTACATTTATTTTATTATTCACAGGTGAACACAGCAGAGGCATGGAGTGTTTCATATCCCCTCGGTGGGCACATTCAGCAGGGCAAAATGTCAACGAATGATCGGAAATAGAAATATTTAATGCGGGGGCCACATATATGCCCCCCCAGAGAGATACAGAGTTTTTCACCAACACAGTTTTAAACCAACCAAACCACCGATCTCTATCAACTGGATTCAATGTTTACTTCTATTTTTTTATTTTATTTTTTTTATTATTTGTGTGCAAGAGAGTCCGGTTGGAGTTCATGTGCTGAAGAAACAGTCAAAGTTTTACCAACAGTCCAACAGGCAGAAAGCACAGGAACCAAAGGAGCGTAGGGATGGATCTCACACTGAAATGGGAGAGAGCCCCGTGGTGACGACTCCCTCTCTCTGGCACTGTACACGGACATGCTTTAGACAGGAAGTGTGCGTGTGTGTGGGGGTGTGTGTGTGTCAGTGTTCTTTAAATGGAGTACATTTATCTCCACCTGCGGCTGCTTGTCTCCCGGGCTTTAGTTTGGAATTACCCAAAGGAAAGGTTTACATTTGACAGAATGAAAGAGCAAGAGAGATCCGTCCATTTTCACACAGAGGGATGAAAGAGCAGAGCAGAGTTCCCCTTCAAGTGACAGCTCAATCCGCGCGGCTGTCTTCCCTTTAGAGGGACAACTTTTCATCGAGTCAGACTGTGCAGACGCTCGCTCATGAAAGCCAGTCTCATTTCCGAGTCCTGTGCCTGTGTGTGTGTGTGCGTGTGTGCAAGTGTCATCGCCTCAATCTCCATGGCGATGATGTCCCATTCAGCCAGGCACCTGCCGGGATAAGAGGTGGGGGAGGATGGGGAGGAGGAGGAGAGGGCCTCAGTCAATCAGGGGGGGAAAAAAAGCATCAAAATGGCTGCCGCGCCTCTCGCCAGGTGTTGGTGTATTGAAAAGAATCAGACATCCGAAGATCATTCAGCTCCATTTACCTTTCGGGATCACCCAGGGTGCAGCAACCCTAGGTGAGACCAGGGTAACCATGGCAACACATATGCCGACAGTGACAAGCTTGTGCATCTGTGTCGGCTGGAAAAAAAAAAGACCATTCAGCTAAAGACAAAAACACTTTGCAGAAACACATCGGAAACATCACTTCATGTGTGATGCAGTAAAGTGATTACAGGAAGTCCCTTCTTAAGTCCCAGGAGTCCACGGGGGGATCCCTGGTGGGGGGGGGGGGCGTCCCTAACAATTCATCCACTATATATTTAATTGCACAGAAATGATCCCAGTCAGAGAGTACAAGAATGAGACAGTTATACAACTAAGTACCAAATCAACAGCATAAATATTCCCATATGAGTCTGGGTGTTTGGTGTAATTACACAGAACATTGATTATGGACTGTCAAATGACATTGCACACAATTCCCTTATTACACACAGTATGACACAGTTTAACAAAAGCTGCTTGACAGACACTGCTGCTTGAAACTGAACACTACAGCGAAAGTAAAAGGTTTGCAGATGGTGTCAGAGTTTTGGACCAATATAGTATAACAAGTGATACATCAAGGAGATATTGGCCAGGAAGTGTGGTTTACCTCCAAAATGACAATGACAAAATGAGGTTCCTAAATGTGTTTTCATTTTTTCATGTCACATGAAGCTGATAACCCACTTAAAGCAAGACTACAGTACGATCCTTTTGAAAGACGGTTTAACACATTCTTCCTCATACAATGAAAAATTTAATTCATGAGACATACAATGCAACATTGCTCAATTTAGTTCACTCAATGGTATTTGCTGCTACAGCCTTACTGGACTGGTATGAGCAGTATAGTCAGGGGTGTAGTAGGTTGTAGTAGTAGCAAATAAAGCCCCAATCAGAACAGAAAAAATGAAATGATGTTTTACTGCCTAACAGTTAGCTCACTATAGACTGAGAAACAATCGTTTCATTTACTCTGCCGCTCAAGGCTAAGCTACCAACCGGTACGGCAGCTACCAGTAGGTAGCTGTGAATATTCTATTTCGTCACTTGGAGAAAAAGGTGGCGGTGTTTATAGTGGCCAATGTTATTAATGCTAGCCAACTTTAGATAGATATCGCTGAGTAACAGACATTACTGAGTTGGTCCTCTCTACTTGTGCTACTGTTACACTATATTTTAGCATTTGCCATTATCCCATAAATGTTACTTGTGGCTAAAGTGGCCGCTGTTGAGCAAAAGTTACATAGTCTCACTTCATTCAACTAACATGCCTTTCAGATGAGTCTTAGAGTGCCCACGTGATGCTGTTTCAGCAACCCGCTCTCACTTCCAACTTCCACTTCCAACTCAAATACCGACGCTTGGTCAGTGCCCCTCTGCATCTGATACCAACGCACTACACAGTAACTCCAATGTAAACCCATTCGCATCAGTATTAGACACTTAGAGAAACTGATGTAGCATAAGGAGCTACAAAGTCCAGGTAGGGAAGAGGTCGGGGTGGATGGGCGGGTCAAACACCTAGGAGACCGCTATTCATGTCCCGTGTAAAACCAAAAGTCAATGTTGTCTACTTAACTTATACATACATACTTAGTTTAGCCCAAACCACAATATTTTCCTAAACCTAACCAAGTAGTTTTGTTGGTTAAAACTAACCAGGTAAAACTAAAATCTAAGTAAACCTACGTTGGAAGTTTATTTTGAAAAGAGACTGTATGCATATAACGAGCGGAAACTAAAAAAAAAATAACAAAAAAAAACACACGTCCAAAACTGACATTAGAGAGGTACGTAGAGCGTCATGGTTTGAAGAGTAGGGCCGCTGACCAGGCGGCGGTATTTGAAGAGCTGGGAGTGGGAATGTGTTGGTTTCAGAGGCATTAATAATCTGGTACAGATACAGTAGGTCCAGTAGTGTTTAGTTTAAAGGCGAAGCTGGGTAAAATAGCTGACCTTAATCAAAAGTATAAAAACACACCTTTCAACAATTCCAAAGCTGTCTTTTTAACATTTTAAAAAAAATGGTAAATTGGTGCACAAACATTAAAATGATATGGTAGTATGTTATGTGAGTCTGAATGACAGCAAAAAAAAGGTTAAAATGTCAAGCAGCTCCTTCACATATGATGATGAGATACAAAAACAACTTCCGATCTCAAACATCAAATTACCAAAATAAATAAATAAATAAATAATGGAGTATTAGGGTCACTGTTAAAATATATCTTAAAATTGTATTATTATGAAAAAATAAAAAACAAAAAAACAGATAGCTTTGGTTTACTTCCTCATGTTTCAGACATCTGTCATCCAATCAACTTTAAAGGGACTATTTCTGTTGTAAAGTCTGAAGATAATCCAAAATAATCAGGATTTTTTTCCCTCTCAGACACTTTGCTTTTAACTGTAATTTTTCAATAACACAATCAAACTTCTATTCCCCTTCATTGTATGAGGGTGAATGCTGGAATCTCAGAGACAAAAAAAAACTCAAAACGTGCAAATAGAACAAAAAACCATCTGTATAGACAGATACCGCTGGAGGTAAGTGAGAAAATACGTGGGCTTTAAGGGAAAAGTCTCCTCTCAGTACATCCTGTTCCATTGTGACGTCTTGTAATTAACTTTTTTAGTTGTATCAGCTCTTCCTCAACCTGTCTCACCTCTGTGCTTCTCTGACAGAGTCCTCCTCGCTGTATCAGAGTTGGTCATTGGTGCAAGATAGCAGCTCTGGGAAGAAGCATCAAGGTAAAATGCTCCATGCGGCACCACCAAAGCTGTTTTTTAAAAAAAGCATTTAGATGTTTCAGTGGGGACTTTTTCTTTAATATTTCTTGAACCCCAGTGTAACAGATTGAGAGCAGGGATCCAAGAGGCAGAGAGAGAGTCAAGGGCAAAAGCTGCAGGAATTTCAGTTTAGCGACTGTGACTGTGTGTTTGTGCATCTTTGTTTATCTGCGTGCATGAACGAGCGTGTGTGTGTGTGTTTGTGTGTGTGTGTGTGTGTATGATGTGTGCGCCGATGCGTCAGGACCTACAGAGTGTGAAATGGAGCAGGGAGGTTCAGTCTTCAGCCGCGACACACTGCAACGCGCACACACACACACACATCTCTCTCCGTTTCTATCTCTTGCTCTCTCGTTCATGCCACCAACCCCTCATCCTCCTCTTCTCTCTGCCTTCATTTCCCTCTCCTTCCCTGCTTTTCCCACTCACATTTTCACATTTTCATCCCCCCTTCCTTCTCATTTTCTTCTATCTTCTGCTCCTTCCTCCATTTCACCCCCCTCCCTCTCTTTCCATCTCTTCAACTTCTTCTCTATCTCTCCGTCGCCGCTTTATTCCACCGCTTTATCGCTCTGGATAAAGCTCTCCCTGCTGTGGAGTTTGTTTTCCCCCCCCTCTGCTCTGCCTTTATCTTCCGTTTGGATGCCGTGTATGTGCAGTAGCATGGAGAGAGACATAGACGGAGAGAGAAAGGAGAGAGACAGCATCCCCATGTCAGGCCAATGATGGATTAGAATACTAAAATACTGGAGAGAGAAAGCAGACACACTAGACGCTCAAATCTGACATGGTGTGTGTGTGCGTGCGTGTGTGCGCTTTTGTGCGTGTAAATCTACTGCACGGTAATAGAACAATAAAAAGAACGCTTCTTTCCGAGCACACACACACACACACACACACACACACCGTCCTTCTCTATTCCTCTCTCACCCTGGAGGCTTTCTCTCTCTCTCTCTCTCTCTCTCTCTCTCTCTGAGTTGATTTAACGCATGGCTTCTCTGCTTGTTTATTTCAGTACATATTAATGTAAATCACCGGTGTCCACTCCCCTCCTCTCTCTTCCCTCCGCTGTCTCTCTTCCTCCCTCCGTCCATCCCTCTTGTCGTCCTGCCACCGAGTGTCAGCCCTGACGACAAACAGCCGAGACAACAATTAAAACGAACAACGGGTCCCGGGTAAAAGGCCGCCGCTCCGGCCACGCCAATCAGACGCCCGCCCTCCCCTGCTGATCTCAATTAACCCCCGCTATTGGGTGGTAGGAGCTGGGGGTTCTGACCTGGCTATCTAATTCTATGTAACGCAGGGGGAGGATGGATGGGGGGAGTGATGCTGAGGTCAGAGGAAACTGCTCATCGCCTTTCGAGCTCATTTGCTGTGTTCACTATATGCTCACATTTAGAAGAGGATTGCCTTGCCGCTACAGACAGAGCTCAGTAGATACATTCCAGTGTAATCGGACTGGTACTGCCCCTTGAGCAAGGCACTGAAATCCACCTCTGTGGCCAGCCAAAACAACAACTTGTTTCAAGCACTCTGTTGAAGCGACCCCGATCACTGCCCTTTCCCAGTTCTAATAACCTCCACTGGTGTGATCCCACATCAAAAGAGATTCTCAGAGAGCTTACGCTCAGGCTGTACATGACCTCCTACAAGATGCACCAGTCGAAATATCAGCAAACCATTTCTAACAATTTCCCTCCACTGAGTCATCTCTAACCAGATACCTCAACCATGTGGTGAATGGAGACTGTTGGGAGTGCCGCACAGACTACACAACCTGTGTGTTCAACTTACTCATGTATCAGCGCAGACTGCTGCCTTGAACAAAAGATGTATATGGAACTAATTACTTATGATTATTAGTGAGCTCACAACGGGAAAAGCCAATATATCTGGGGTTCTGGCTTAGCCAGCGGATATCCAGGGCCAAGACTTCCTCTTCCGTGTGCTGCTCATTGTTTACAGTCCGATTAGCAACTTGAGACGCGAAACTGGAGTTGGGAGTTGAGAGACGACGTCTACGAATGGATCGCATGTCTGCATATCTGTTTATGGAGAATAATAAAAAGCTAAATCATCATCATGTGCTCTCCACACGGACTGTTACCTGCTTTTAGTCAAAGCTTGCTCAAACGTGATTGGTCAATACTACTCTGGACTACAAACGCTTCCAGTACTAAAATCTTGTCCTGTTGCCTACAGATTCTACATTCATATCTGATGCAGATATCTGATGCAGATATCTGATGCAAAGCAGTTCATTGCAAACCTAGAATCTCGGTTGTATGCCTCTGCCAATGAGTCAAGTTGCAGTTTACATCCATGTCTGTCCAAAATGTCATCACTTCATCATTTTATCCATTTTATCCTGAAATTTTTACAATTAGCATACAAATTCTTGAGTTGCGGCTAAAAACGTGTTTTGTGAGGTCACACAGTGACCTTTGACCACCAAAGTCTAATCACTTCAATCAAATGGACGCTTGTGCCAAATTTGAAGACATTCCCTCCTGGCGTTCCTGAGATATCGCATTCACGAGAATGGGACGGATGGACGGACGGACGGACAACCCGGAAACGAAATGCCTCCAGCCACGGCTGTCGCCTGGGCGGAGGAATAAAAAAAAAAAAAAAAAAGCAATTCCTACAAAAGCTGTTTCAAATTTGGGTATTTTAGGCCGCGATAATCATAATCATAATAATTAATCCTGGTGAGACTGAGAAAAAAAGGGAAATCTGCTGTGGAAAAATGTTGGATCATCTCACAGATCCATGTTTCCCCTTTTTCCATCAACACGGAATGGGTCCCGTTCCAGTTTGCACACCTATTGAACCGTTTGTGGAGTATTTCAACCAAATATAAATTGTTTCGGAACTCGAAATAGCAGGTTTTCCCTTGACCTGTAGTGTGAACTGTGATGCCATCAGTGGGCGTGTCATATTCTACAGGTTGAAGAGAGAGAGAGGATGGAGAAGGCAACATTGGAGAAGTCAAAGTGAGAAATCGTCAGAAAAAAAGAGTGTTTGCAGTGGTCACATTAAGAGTTGCTTGTTTTTGGGGACAGAACAAAAACAGAACAGAAGCTTGCATCTCGCTACTACTGTTCACTTGCGTTATACATTGCGCAACGTCATCCGTTGATGACGCCTCCTTGATTACAATGGTTCCGATATCAAAACTGGTGGAATCGTGCGCTGGACTCTAAGATCTTGAACAGGACCGGTTCAAGAACCACCAGAGCTAATTTGGTGGAAAAAGGAGTCTCGTGTGTGTTCACGGCAATGAAGGAACATGTCAGCCAGTGCAACAGTGAGGCTCATGGATGTGTGTTTAATAGTTTGTGGACAACAATGGAGCTCTATGGCACAGAGGAAGATCAGGCTTTGATACACACACACACACACAATACTCATCAGTAGATACATTCAGTGTTGGGATTTATTGACCGAGATTCACTTTATCCTTTAAATATTTCTTCAAGGTTGAAGTTGACACCAAAACCACTTAAGTCAGACGTTTTTTACGGTGTTTCATGTGTGCACGAGCTCTCCGATGATTCCCTTAATGAAAACACTTCGTGGAGACATTTGCAGTCATTACTATGAATGAATGTTTCATTGTGATTAGTATCTTCTCTTAAGATTACAGAGCCTGATTGCTGTTTAGGACTCTGCTGTTCAGCCTGCTGAATGTTTAAAGAAGTATCTCAGGTGAGCCGGCGGAGCTTCACTCCGTCTCTTATCGCTGTTCCACTGATTGACAGGCGCTTTGTCTGAGGGGTGTGTTCAGACAGAGAGGCCTTTGAGATTGTGTGTGTGTGTGTGTGTGTGTGTTTCTCAGCAGTTGCACGTGAAAGCAGCGCCTGAGGAAAGAGAAAGAGAGGTCAACGTACACCGCAGACCTGTCACCTCTCTCTCTCTCTATCTCTCTCCTCATCCTTTCATTCCCGTTGCAGTTTGTTTCCTCTGTGTGGCTTCACAAAGCAAACCTCCTCTTCCTCCTTCACCCTTCCTTCTCCGTTCTGCTCATCCCCTCCTCTCTTCTTTTCTCCTTTATGTCCTTTTCCTCCTCTTTCTCTCTGCTTTTCTTTTTTCCTTCTTTCATCCCTACCCTCCTCCTTTCATTCTCGGCTTTTCCCCCTCTGCTCCTCTCCTTCCTTCCTCTTTCCATCCCTCCTCTCCTCTCTTCCCCTGCCCCCCCTTCTTCCGCCCTCTTTTCCTTGCTGCATTCTTCAGTTTCTATTCCCTTCTTTTTCCTCCTCCTCTCTTTTCGATCTTTTCCTCCTCTCCTGCTTTCCTTCTTCATCTTTTTGGTTTCTGCCTTTCTCCTGTCTTTGTCCTTTCCTGTCCTCTTTTTTTCTTCCTATTCTTTCATCCTCTTCTCCTCGCAGCATGTCTTTCATGCGTCCTCTCTTTTTTTTCCCATCCCTCCCCTCCTATTCGTTTCCTCGTTCTGTCTCCTATCATCTCTTTGCTCTCCTTTCCCTCTTTCCTCCTCTCCTCACTTTTTTCTTTCTCTCGATTTTCTTCTCATTCCCTCTTTCTCTCATCTCATCCCTCCTCTGTCTCCTTGCCCTCCACCCCACCATCACTGGCGCCCCTGCAGATGGAAGTTGATTTTACACGTTCCAAGAAATAGGAAAGAAAAAAAAAAAAAAATTAGTGTCAGCGAAAGATTTATAAGACATAGAAAATCTAGAGCCGGCGATTCTCTCTGCTATGTTTGTGCTCCAGGGTCTTTTCTGTTCTCGCTATAGCGCACTATTTCTATCATTGCCTGATACCCCCCCCTCCAACACACACACACACACACACACACACACACACACACACACACACACACACACACACACACGCCTCCCTCCAGCAGCCTGTCAGATGATAAAGAGATGTTGTCAGGGACTGATTACCAGCCTCCCAACTAAAAACAAGTAAAACATCAAACGCACAAAGACCACACAGGGACTTGGCCTTATTTTTTTTCCTAATTTCTCCGCCATACATCTCTCTCTCTCTCTCTCTCTCTCCCACTCCTTCTCTAACTCTCTCCATTTTGCCTCTGTGTCTGTGTCAGAAGTAGTGTGTGTTTTTTCGCCTGCTGGGGAGCTATTTGATTTGTTCTGCCGTTTTAGAGCTCATATTGTTTCTGGTGTGTTGTTTTTATTATGACGGCTTTATTCATATCGGTGCCTGTGGCAGCTCGGGTCCCGGTCCCGAGTCACCGGGGAGGGAGATAGGGACGGGGATAGAGCAATAAAGCAAGAAAGAGCTGCATCGGCTCAATACGCGGCAGGCAGTATGTGTGCAAATATGTGTGTGTGTGTTTGTCTATGCTGACGTGGGTGGGAACGATGAAGTGCAAGACTCAAATTATAACAAAAAGCTTTACCCAATTTTCTTTGCAATCTCTCTGCCTGATCCCTGCACGTGCACGAAACACACACACACACGTCACACACTTGGCACTTGGATGTTCATTAAACAACGAGAGACAAGCGTGTCATTTGTCATTCAGGGTGGCTGTAGAAGAGGGACGGAGGCAGGCAGGGAGAAGAGGATCACTCCATTCATCACCGTGATAAAGTTAGACTGATGCATCGTATATCAGCGGCCCTTCCCCCTTCAGTCATTGTTAGGATGACCCATGGACAGGTAAGTCACAACCAGTGGGACGAATCATCATCCATCAATGAGTTAAGAAAAACAAAAAAACAAAACAACAACAAGGTCCGACTGCAGCCGTCAGGCATTTCTGTATGTGCGGGGTGTTCACATCCAGCAGTTTGCTACCACTAAGATCCTTCGTTTGTTTTATTTGACTCCAAAATATGAAATATATCTATTTGTTCCAAGGGCCTTGGAAGGAGGCATTGTTTTCAACGGCGTTGGTTTGTTTGTTCGGTAGTTTTTTTGTATGTTTGTTTGTCTGCCTATCTGTCTGTTAGCAGGATTACTCCAAAAGTTTGCGATGGATTTGAATGGATTGTTTTGGAGGGGTGGAGTGTAGCACAATGAACAATCCATTGGATTTTGGTGGCGATCTGGATCATGATCCGGATACAGGAATGTTTTTAAGAATTCCGATGAGCCTGAGCATTAAGACCACAGGGTATAACACATGCGTAGTGTGACTGATGACACGTTGATGACGCGTGACCCGGCCCCCTTTCTCCTTCTAAGAGCAGAGAGATACGTGTGTGGATGTGGGCGAGGATCCGAGGTGCGGCGGGAGCTCTTGTCTGTCCGCGGTGAGAAAGAAAAAAGCGCTAGATAACGGGATGAGAGACAACGTAGTGTAACGTTATACAGACATAACAAGGCTGCTGAATGAGAGAGGCATCCGCCGATACGTTACACGGAAACACACCGTGCTAATAATAAGCCGACCACGTCACGGTACCGCCAGCTGTGAGCTGTGATCTGTTTTTAAAGTCACGCACCTTGGCGGAGGTCTGCGCTCTCCGAGTGCCATTCTAGTTCAAATTAAAAATGACCGTAAAATTAAAATGACCATTTGGCCAAATGAAGGAGTTTTGAGTTTGGACGCACTAAATTTTGCGTAGCTGCTAATGATAGCTAGTTAGCACACTTGGGATGGATGTTCATTATTTTGACAGTGTTCCTTATAAAAACTAACTATTGGTTGATTTTGGAGTTGCTATAAATCAAAAACAGTCTATATCTTAAAAGCGATGTTTGTCTATACAGCGTGTCCTTATCAACTTAACCAGCTAAGTTCATTAACACGCTAACACATTTGTTTGCACTCTGGCAACATAACCATGGCTGTATAAAGAGAACTGGATACAGCGTTGGAGGCGGTGCCCCGTTCATTCCTATGAGAGCTGCTCAGTGGCGCGTGAAGCCAAAATGGTTCGACTGCTGAGTGATAAAGTACCCGGATCTTCGGGCGAGCTTGCGCATCCATTGGGCCCATAGAGCAGAGGTGCAGTAGCGTTTCCTTTAACTCCGCCTCCCAGCCCTCGCTCCAGCCTCGGTCTGCATCTCATTCACATTAACAGAGAAAGGAAAATAACTCTGGATTCAGCTATTAGTGCACTTTACAACTTTTAGGTCCTAATGATTTAAATAAGGGCTATTAGAGTGTTCATTCTGGGAAGTTGATTTGCCTAAAAAAGAAATGGATCTGGATGTCTCTTTCCCAGTGTAGGTCTATGGGGGAAAAAAACTTTTGGGGCATCACATGACGGACACGGAAGTTGCAATTGCACCGTTTGGCCTCTATGTGAATTTTGCTTCAAACCCTGCGGTCTTCCTCGGGGGTTTGAACATAATGTGAACCAACCTTTTCAGACTTTCGTTTTCTATGTTGTAACATTTCAGTAAGCCAAATGGCAAAGTTTGGAGCATGTTACGAGCAGTTCAATTATGCTGAAAAATTGAAATAAAAGATTGAAACAACATCATAGCTGTGTTTGTGTGCTATCAGCCTAAAATGCCGTAACATTTTTTTGCATCCTAACGTGTGCAATAATTTGTTTGCATGGTAAAGTATGTGACGGTAAAACGATTAGTGCATTGTATGCTTTGCAGGATGGGACGAACAGGAAAAAGCACCATCGTTATGACTTGGGAGAGTTCCCCTATATGACAGGAACAGCTACATTATGCTCATTGGTTGAGGGCAGCATGTTATCACCTATCATGACTACAGGTCATTTGTGCTCCCAGGACATTAATACACCACCGCAGCTGCAGTCAGACCACATTGAACAAAGTGCCATTTTCAAAAGGAGGAAAGGAAGGAAGCAAGGACAGAAGTGAGGAATCAAGAGGATGCTACTGACGACGTGAAGTCCATTTCTTCACTATGTTTCCTATCATTTTACAGCGATCAGTCCAGGGTTGTTGGCAGGTCCATCATATGTGAGTGTGTATGTGTGTGTGCATGTGTATGTGTGTCTTCTCTATATCCTGTGTTCTACCCCCAGCTGAGGGAGGCAGATAGAAGCAGAAGGAGCAGCAGTATGGCTTTAGGAGGGCCAGTGGTGAGAGATACAGCCCCACCTGTCCCGGGGGAGCCCAGGTTGGACACGGTGGCCTTCTCTGAGTACAGCGGCGGGATGACGTCAAACTGGCCACCTTCATCAACCTCCTCCTCTGTCTGTTCTTCCTCTACCTCAGTCTCCACCACCTGACAGGGAGAAGGTGGCGTTAATAGGACATTTCACATCATAAAAAAAAAACAGCAGATACCCGACTTTCACACAGGAGATCGGTGTTTGTGTCCATTTGAACCCAGAGGTCAAGGACGGAAAGGAGTGTCTGACGGCAAGATAAAGCGGTTAAAACATTCTAATTATAGCGTACTCTTCAACTAATATTGATTTTTTTAGGTGTCTTAATCCATTTTGCTGCTGCCCCCCGTCCACAGCAGTACATTGCTTTTCTCCTGTATACTGGTAATCCTGACTCTTTCTCCAAAATCTACTGTAGCTAATACACTGACTATGGAGAAGTAGCTCGTACCGCCCCACTTCACAACAACCAAACTATCCCTTTAAGTAACGCCACTTCCGTAGTTATTTTAACCCAATCCGACTTTTCCTAAACCTAACCAAATTGTTTCCTGTGAAGATGGAAGTTTATTTTGAAAAGACCTCATGCATGTAACGAGGGAAAAATTGTTGCTGACATTCGTAGGACAACGCACGGAAAAGGATGAATAACTTTTTCGTAAGATATCATATGAACCGTTGTATGAGGATACATTATTTAGTTTACTACTTTTATTGTGTAGCTACCATGTGCAGATATGAGAAAGATTTTAAAAATGTCTGAAATTTACAAACACCACTGAATAAATGTTCCATCTGGTGAGAGGGTTGAGGTCTGAGAAAACATCATGCGAAGTTTCAGAGGCATACAAACACATATAGAATACGGATTCTCACCCGATACGTGCTGGGACGAAGATCTACCAATAGAAATATGATATTATGTATTTTTCTTAGATCTAAGTGTAAAATCACGGATGACATTAAGCTGTTTGTTTTGCCATATTAAGTCTTTATTTAAAACTTCAAAGCTGTTGATGAATAGGATTCACTGCAGCGTTACGGGTGCTGAGAGTTGAGGACGGCCAGCTGTTCAGCCTCAATGATATGCGCCAACATCTGGATGGAGCCCAAGGCCCGTGCTAGGTTATTGTGTGCAGATTGTTCTCCCACTGATAATAATACGGCACTCTATCATTTCATTGAAATACTGCCTCTGATACCTGCTCGTTTCACGGCGTTCCGATTTTTTGACTGACATTTTGAGCTTTTCATCATCTAGTCTGACAGCTGCAGAAGCTGTAAACAAGGCAGTTGTCTTGCTCCCCTTCAGGGCACAGAGACAGATAATGGTTAGGTTCTTCTCACTTTTGGAAAAGTGATGTGAAAATAATTTTGTTCATTAGTATAGCGAAATAGTTATATCTAATATGTATTGTGTATTTGCCGGTGTTTTAAAAATGAGATGTTCAAAATATGAAGCCTGACCAGCAAGGAAGAACACCTTCTCCTCCCGAAGCTTAAACTTTCTCCATGTCTGCAGTTATTCTTAGTCTCCATCTTGTACTGAGAACATCTTGTGACCTTTCCTTTGATCTGCTGCTTTTATAACGCATTGGTGGGGGGGGACAGAAAAAAGCCTGAAGAACACAGTTAATATTTCTTTGAAGATAATTGGAGTGAAGAAGACAGACTTGGGTTCTTTTTAGGACCAGCGCACGTCCAGGGAACTTATACATCTACTTATTACATACAGCGTTGTTACCGCACGTTTAATATTGAGTTATCATGTTCGGTTGCTGTAATAAGAATACATGTAGTTGTTAGTATTGTATTTTGTTGTAGACCACCTGGTATTAATATGTGATCTGTATAAGGAACAATGCATGATAACGCAGGTGTAAATGCACACTGAACATATTGAAATGGATAAGCCTGACCACGTCTTCAGATGGTCTGACTGGAGCTGTGAGCCGATCTCAAAACTAATTAAATATAAACAAAAAAGGTCATTATTTTTTTATACTCAAAATGATCTCTGATTGGCCGGATGACACGCTGTCCAGTAAAACAAAAACAAATATCTCTATAAATGGGGAAATGAAGGGGCTACTGGTATTCAAAATCCCACCTCACTACATATGTGTTTGCATTCCTTGTGGAAATGTAACATTTAAAACAAAGAGCAGTCATCTGTGTTTTCCAAATGTGACATTTATTTTTTATTTTTTTCCCACTGCCTGAGCGGATACTCAGCTTTTTGAAGTGAAACCTTTCAAATTCTGGAAAAATCACTCTAGAGAAACAAGCCGAAGCTCCTCGGAGAAACGAGACGAGCAGCTGAGTGACGGACGGATGAGAAGATGTGGAGCAGGTGGATGGAGGAGGGGGGGCGGGGGGGGAGAGACTGAATGAACTGAGAACAGAAGGAAAAGAATGAATGAGAAAAAAAGATGAAAAGGTAGGATGGAGGAACTGAGGAAAGGACAGAAGAAGGGGAGGTGGGGGATTTGGGGAAGGAAGAGGAAGAGGGGGGGGGGGGGGATACATATGGGCATGAATAAATTCATACTAATGAAGCCTGACTGATGCACTGCTTCCAACCAGCACCTCATCTAATCCGCTCGCTGGGAGAGAGACACAGACGGACACAGAGAGGGAGAGAGGGAGAGAGGGAGAGAGAGAGAGCGGAGGAGGGCAACTGAGGAAGAGAGAGAGAGAGTTGGAATCCCCTCTTGTCTGGCGGCCCAGATTATCTCTGGCAGTGAAGCATGCTGGGAGCCAGGGAGCCTCAGCCACGGCAGATTGTGGTCTGGCCAAGGTTACAGTAGCCAGGACCGCGATTGGATTGGACCGCATTTAATGGTCAGCGTTGGACAAGGGCAGCCAGGAGCTGTGTGGAGCTCTCAAAACATATGTGTTCACAGCACATTGCTACTGTCTGCACATTACTGAGCTGGCAGACTCCGTCATGATCCAACAGGACTGAAATCAAAACACTTCAGGGCCAAGACGTGTCTGTGTGCCACAGACTGTGTGAAGCCTGATTGGCTGGGAGAGGACTCAGTCAGGACAGTTTGAACATTTGTTTGGTTGTATTTGCTGTCTGACCCTGATCCCCCCCACCACCCACCTGCTAAGCACCAAATAGCAGGAAAATGTATGCAGATTATGAATTGAAGGATCACCTGTTTGAGATTGGAACATTTTCACCAACATTACTGATTAGACGTATGGGCTATGTTTTGACAGCGGTTCAGACCACGTTGGATGGATTTTGTTGCAGCCTGGGTCGTTTATCGTTGACAGTCAGGAGATAAAAATCATAAAGCGTGTGGTGTTGAATGATTCTTATACTGCCTTCTGATTTGCCTATTGTGAAATTCCCTCCAGTCGTTCCTGAGGTATGAGAATGAGAATGGGACGGTTGGAAAACAAGCAAATGGCAGAGCAAGAAGAGAAGTAGTCTGATTTGCTGTGAGTGAGTAGCTTTTAATTTAGAATTGTCTTGATCAGAGGTCTGTACTACGAAGCAGGATTTGGGGTTAACGAGGTAACTTCAGGGTTAACCCTTCAGGGTTTTCAGTCCTATGAATGTGGTTCACTTCTTACCGGGGTAGATTGTCATGGTAACTTATGCTGAACGGCTAACCTGCTCCGGAGCAGGTTATGTTCCAGATAAGAGATCAACTCGTATAAAAGCACCGCCGACTGACCAATCAGAGCTCGGTGTGCAGATCGTATGATATATTACACAAATACGAAGAAGTTAAAGTCATAATCCAGATTAAAAACAACACAGTTTAAACTGACAGATGCAGGAAGGACAGCTGGCTGTATGCTGTGGGTGTTCACTGCTTTGAATTATGTTTTTATATTTATTCTTTTACTTGCTCTCGAGTTCGTTTCACACCGCCGGAGACGAGGACGCAGCTGAAAGAAGGCTGAAAGAAGGCTGAAAGAAGGCTGAAATAGTCATACACGCCACAACCTTGTCAAAGGGCGTAATGAAGTCTAGTCTATTCATCCATTACACTTCTGAAAGCTATTTATATCTAAACGACTATACCTGACGTTTGAGCATTCTGTTAAATGAATAAGTCTGTTAATTTACACATTTAAATTTTGTCAGCTTCAACTGTGTTACATCTAGTCTGGATTATGTGTTTAACTTCTTCATATTTGTCTAATATAGTTTGCTCTTCCTTTGTAAAATCTGCCGCTCTGTCTGTCTGTCTGCAATTTTGTAGACTTGTCCATGTCTGTGATTGGTCAGATGCTGCAAAACATCGCCCCGTTAATGTGAACACGCTCGTAGACAGACTGAGAAACCCTGGGTTGATTTACCAAATTGATAACCAACGTTGTAGGACCGCTTAGCGGGATCTCGTTTGTTCAGGTTAGTTAAGCCAGATAAGGAGAAGATACCCTGGGTATGTTGAACTCGCTTCGTAGTACAGGCCCCAGGTGTCCCTCTGTGTTCTGTTGATTTCCCTGTGTCTGTGTGTCTGTTCTATGTCTTGGTGTTCTAGGTGCAGCTCCCTGGCTGCGTATTGAGGCACCTGTGTGACTGGGTCTACGTTAACCTTTTTGCCTTATTGTGAAGTAAATGTTGTATTATGTTGTTTTTAACCCGGTTTTGTGTCCCTCTTTATGTCGCACCTTTCGAGCAAGTCGTAACATAATGGGGGCTCGTCCGCAGTGCTGTCGGCTCCAGACTTTGCGGTGCCGGTGGTGGATGCGAGTGGTACTGGAGCTGCTGCTGAACTGCTACTGGAAGGTTCCTTCAGCATTGTCTGTTACTTCTCTAAGAAGTTCTCTGCAGTCCAGCACAAGTGTAGCACCATCGAAAGCAGCCCTAGCATGCTCTGGGCCCTCCAGCATTTCAAGGCTTACATTGGCTCGACTCTTACAGATCACAACCTTCTTTTGTTCCTCAATCGGATGTATAACAGTAATCAATGGCTCATGCATTGGGCCCTCATGGTCCACAACTTCAGTGAAAAAATCTGTTACAAAAAGAGGCGTGACAATGTTGTGGTTGATGCCCTCGCACGCGTACCTTAGGATGACACCAGTATGGCTGTCATCTTAAAGGGACTGTTTGTAACTTTTTAAGCGTGTAAATGTACCGGGTCGGGACAGATGCGCGCTCGCATATGTGCGCTCGCGTGTGGCTGCTGTACTCGTCTCCTCTGCTTGCCCGCCTTCACTCAGACAGCGCGCGCGTTCTCGAGTACTCGCTCCACCTCTAGACAAGAACGCGCGCTCACTACACACTGCAGGAGAGTTAGTTTAGCTCTGAGAATATCTAGTGAATGTACAGTGGACGTTTGTGCAGAAATAACTGCTGCAGTCTGGAGGAGCTGCAGCAGTTATTTCTGCACAAACGCCAAAACGCCAAAAGCCAACACTGGGATCAGCATTGATTCATGGAGAGACCTCCGTCTGGTCAGCTAACATTACTGCCAAGCAGGTGAAATATAGAGTGATATTGTGGTTTTAGCTGACGTGTGTCGCCTCACTGTTTTGAGCGATGCTCGTTCATGTCTATTTAGAGCGAGCAAGTTGACTTTCGTTGATTTCACGGCCACAGGTGTCGCTGTTAACAAGCAATTCTGAAAGTTACAAATAGTCCCTTTAAGGGAGAGGGTTGCATCTAGCGCGCCGTTGTGTCCCTCTTTACGTTACAGCTTTAAAGCCAGTCGTAACAGCAGAGATCAGCTGAAGATCACCTCACTTTGATGTTCCTCCAACACTCTCTGTAGAGTTTACAGTCCTCATCCACAAGGTGCATTTTGCTCCTTCGATTTCTTTGCCTTTTTCCACACAGGTAGCAGCACAAATTAGAATTCATGTTCTTGTGAGAGATTCGAGGTCTCACCTATTTTTGATGCGAGCCGCGCGGTTCACAGCAAACAACAGACAGTGAGAGTGATCGTTTGATAGTATATTGACATCACAAAGCAATTACGCCTATAGGGCACTCAAATGGCTATAGCAGCGACCCTGCTCCACATGTACGGCTGTGCTGTGAATGAAAGCAGTAACATTGCAAGGACAAGCACATAGACATCCGTCTGACGAAAGACGCTTTCACGTGGAGTGAGCGAACCAATGACAAGACTCCGCTGACCAAAGACTCCACATATGTGAATCCGTGACTTGTTGGACAAAAACAGCTCCTTCATGTCCACCATGATCCTGATAATAATAATGGACGTCTTCCGCCGCATACGAGTACATCCGGCCTTGCCCCGTTTTCTTCTTCTTCTTACTCTGTTTTAAGTTTTATGGCGGTTGGCATCCATAAGTGTTGCATTACCGCCAACTGCTGGACCGTCCCTTGCCCCATTTAGTGAAAAAACACTAGCGGTGCCTGAGAGGTTAATTTACCAGAAACTATGTGTGAAAGAGGCTTAAGATGGCAAATCATTTTTATATTTCTATATCACCCAGGTTTACAGGTGTGTATCTTACATCTGTAAGTACATTTCGGGAATACATAAACTGTATTCATGGGGCGTCTCCCATCATCTGGACCTAAGAGCAGCGCTCCTGTTGGATCTTTTGAAGGCTTGCCAAAGTGCTTTGATAACTCCGTGCCCCAGAGCCGCTCCTTTGATCTTCAAATCAAATGCTGACTCACTATTGTGTTCTACTACCACTGATGAGAGGTTTGATCTTCTCATGAGGACGACAACTGTCAATGACAGCCTATCTGATCAATCACCAACTATTACTGAAGGCGGCACTGAAAATTTCACTCTTCCTAACATGCAACTTCCCACATTTCTCATTTTCTATTTGCATATATGGTAGTTAGTAGTTAGTGCACTACCTCTTGTATTGTACAGCAGTGGCTGCTGTTACACATCTGCTATATATTCAATTCAATTCAATTTATTTTCTTATAGCATCAAATCATAACAGAAGTTATCAGAAGACACTTTTCATATAGAGCAGGTCTAGACCGTACTCTATAACGTAAAGACCCAACAAGAGATCCCACCATGAGCATGGACTCATTGCGACAGTGGTAAGAAAAAACTCCCTACTATTAGTGGAGACTAATATTCCCAGCACTTCCTGCTGCTGCTTCACAGTAAAAGCCTTCCAGTGGTGTTTCCTTGAAGCTGTGCATTAACATGAACATCAATATACTGCAATCTTCATGTCAATCATTTAATGTGATAGTAATACGTCTCTGAGGTCTTTTTAATAAATCTATGAGAGCAAGCCAACCCAAACATTATATTGGATTCTGCATGTTAACTTAAAAGGTGCCCTGTGGGGTTTTGTATTTTAAATCCTGTTTACATCCATGTTTACTTCACTATCGCTCTTCTTCTTCACTGCCTTTTCTGCCGCACCGCAGCATATCGTGCCGTGTTACCGCCACTTGTAGATCAGTGAAATAATGTGAGACCATCGGCAGGAGGTAGACCCTGTTTAACTACATTTGAAATGCATCTTGGGCGATCGGAGCGCAGCTAAATACAAGTGTAAACGACCACCAAGACACACTGTGATCCAATCACTCAAACCACTTTGACCACATATCTTTTGTGAGGTAAACGCTAATGCGTCCTGATCAAGTGGCAACCTCCGAGGCTGAAAAATGAAAGTGCCACAAACTGCAGTTCATCAAATGGCCACTTGAGGCTGGCTCCAAAAGGGAGTCAATCCCCATAGACCTCCATGTTAAAATGCCCGACTTTACAGCAGAAATAAACATGTTTATACAACCTGGTACAAAATATCCCTCTGACGTCTGACAGAAAAGAGGACTCTGAGGAGGTGTGTGCTTTATGGTGAATAACGTTAATGCACAAATTGAAAGAACTGGATTGCATTTTACTGGAGTTGTAACGTTGCCTTGTACGATTTCATGTGACAAATAAATTGATTGATTTGAAGAAGTTTGTGCTCCAGCTTTTTTTTTTTTCGGTGAGTGTAATTCTAACGTTAGTATTGTTTTATGTAGACGTTAGCACCGGTACCAACAATAGGGTTAACGTTAGCTGGCTACATAGAGTAGCATATAGCCCTTTCTCTTCCATGATATAGCCTAGCTTCTTAGCCTTCGAGCTACGTGGGTGTGTTTCAGCAACCAGGCTTCATCGGCCCGCCTCAGCTCCATCCACTCTCCACCTCTTTGCTCATTTTTGGATTAACCAGAGTTGTAATTTCCAAGATGGCAACAGCGGGACTACGTCCATATTTTATACAGTCTACGGTCCTAATGCGACATAAAGGAAAATACGTCATCAAAGCCTCGGCTCTCCTTTTGTTCCTCCTTTTTCTCACCTCCAGTTGGTTCTCAGATAGCATTTAAGCTGGCTTTGTCCACGATGTCTAAGCCCATAGAGGTATATTACGAGTGCATCAAACATCTCGGGTTTACCTGGAACACTCCAAGGAATAAACACAGCCTGTATTGCTTTTAATTTCCGGCAGATGAAGCACAGAAGTGCATTGCTGTCTCCCGCTGGTTAAAAACAACAACGCATTTGGTCTTTGCAAATGGAAACGGTGTCTGTGTTTATTTGAACAGAGATCCGATCACATGTGGACACACATTCTAATGCCAGGTGTGAACTGATGTACGTAGAGCTGTCCACTTGTGATTGGATCACCCATGCATGCTAATGCCAGGTGTGAACAAGACTACAGAGGCTATAATGTCCAACACATTAAAACTCACTGTCAAAATGTTAAAACACTGATATGGTGAGTTAAAATTCGACCAAAACTTCCATCTCCTCCAATAATTATTTTAGTTTGAAAACTAGTTTTCAAAATGTTCCTACATTTTCTGAAATTCGAAAGATGTGGCAACTATATAAAGAATACCTGTAAACATAAACTCCATCTTGTGTTGTCACAAACCGAAAGCGAAGTGTGTAGTAACAGTGAAATAATAAAACTGATAAAAAAAAAAAGAAAAAGCCCCATACAGCAATGGAGATAAAACAAATACAATAAATAAACAACATGCTGTGTGACAGTGACAAGATGAGCTCAAACCAAAGATAATAGAAAAAGCCTTGGGATAAAAGTCTGAAAGGTAATTTAAAATGCGACGGCGACGTGCGTGATGAGCTGAAGTGTACTCACGATGTTGTTGTGTTCAGGCAGGTGGTTGTTGCTCAGCAGCTCATCCTCCTGAACCAGCGGGGAGGGTCTGGGAGCAGGAGGGGGGGTGATGTCTGCAGGCAGGGAGCCGGGGCTCCCCATCCAACTGATAGAGTTACCTGCATGGAAACACAGCCCCATCACTGCCTGTGTGTGTGTGTGTGTGTGTGTGTGTGTGTGTGTGTGTGCACTCAGCTGGCCTGCATGCTGCGATGCTGCATCTGAGTGGGCGTGAACCTACATATCTATTTGGCAGCTTTATTGTTTGAGCTGTCGGCAGCTTGATAAATCACCGAGCTTTATGGGAAGTGCATTGATGCATCGATCCAGGCTTTAGTGTTTGGACATACAGACTCAGTGTGTATCGACAGCCCTATTGACAGCCGCTGTGATTGAGTGACGGCCGGAGGGCTTTACCCTCCTCACACCTCCTGAGCCCAGCTGTATAGCCTAAAGCTGCAGATAGATAGACACTGTGAGAGTCTCATGAACGCTAAGGCTGTAGCATGTCGCTGACATATAAAGAGGTAGAGGAGGGTTCACGCTGTGAACAGCGCTGCAGGAACCGACCGCCCAAAGAGATTCAGCAGACATTGGTGTCGAAGACAATTTTCATTTATTCCCTTTGAGTTGTTCCTCCAGAGTAGCTTTGATGGTGACACATAAATTCTGTTTTCATAATTCTGGTCCTCAGATATATTATTTAATCAGGGTTTATAAAAACAATATGGATAGCAGTATTGTTGGGAAGTCTTTTAAATGTTCCCCAAAATACTAAATAATAAGTGATTTGGGGTAAAAAAGCATCTGAAACCACACAGAGGGCATCAGGGGACAGTAATGCATGCCATGAAACCATAAGAAATAGTAATTATTATAAAATGATTTCCTTTTTAGGATATTCTTGATTAGAAAAAAAAATGGTTGCACCAAATTATCTTAAGCTATGTCCTTAGGAAGCTTCTTTAAATAAATAAGATCCTTACATGCAGTGGTGCTCTAAGGAATTCTTTCAACCCAATTTGCAGAAATATCCTGAATAGCAAAGATGAGTAGCCTTAGTTCGACATTATGGAAAATATTCTCTTTTTTTCCCCAAGATGGAGATGAGAAGAATGATACAAATCTGTGAGCGAAAGGGTAACTTTTTCAAACTGGGACAACAACTCTAGAAACTAGTCCTGTATTGAGGGAGAACGCTGCAGACGGCAGCAGCTAAACGGGCTGTAATGTAATCCTTCGGGCAACTCCTCACCGTCAATGTACGTTCACTAAAAGCGATTGTTTTTGCCACTGACAGGCTCAGATTGTTATAGAGAGGCCTCCCTGTCACGGCCTGGCTCTGTACCCAGAGGCTGTTGGACTTTTTGTTAAGACTTTATATCTTGCATTATGTCTCTTTAGTGGCTTCTGATTTTGTCTGGAGATTTGGGGGTTTGGGAGGTTCTTGTGTTTTCTGTTATATTCCTTGTTTCACTTGTTTAGTGTTTCCTATATTTTTATACACTCACCATGTGTGTCATGTCTAGTTTTACTTCCCGCCTTTGTATTTTCCCACCTTTGTGATTAGGCTCGTTCCAGATGAACTGCGCCTCGCCTGGAAAGTGGACGAGATCAGGCGGCAGCAGCAGCGGGGGGGCGGTGACTAAAAGCTGCGGTCAAGTCGGACACTTTCCAGCAGCCTTCAAAGAATTTACAGGAAGTCACAGAAATATTTACATTCTGCTAGATCTGTAAGCTACTTGTAGTTTGCAAACCACGTTCGGATTTATTTATATTTGTATGTAAATATATGTGGAAATGTGCGTGTATGTCCGCCTTGTAAAGCACTTTGTAATTGCTCAATTTGATAAGTGTTTATAAATACCCTTCATTTTTATTATTATTATCAACCACATGAGATGCTTGTTAACAGATGAAACCTTCATTGCACAACATGAGACTAATATCCTACAATCTAGTGTATAATATTAGAATTACACAGAAATTTCAGACTTATAAGTGTCTGACAACATTATGGAAAGAACCCCACAGAGAAATAAAACATTTTTTTTTTACCTTTCGCTTGATCCGGTCTGTTTGTTACTGTGTCTAACCAAGTCTCGCTCGGGAGAAGTCTCGTTCTGAAATCTCATCCACAATGTCGAAATCAGCTAAATATTCAGCAATGACACTGAAAATCTTTTCAGATAACACTAAGCTGCTACTCCAACGCAACAAACTCCTCTCTCCAACTCTCACTCACGTTTCCACTGTTCTTCCGTCTTCCAGCAAAAAGTCACATGACACAATAACAAACAGACCGGATCAAGCGAAAGGTAAGAAAAAGGTTTTATTTCTCTGTAGGATCCTTTCTATAATAATGTTGGCAGAAACTTATAATAACAATCTGAGCCTGTCAGCGGTAAAAACAAGCACTTTAGTGGACGTACAGTGACGGTGCAGAATTGCCCCGATATGTATGATATACATCACAGCCTGTTTAGGGTCTGCAGCGATCTCCCTCAATACTGGACCAATTTCAAAGAATGTTGTCCCCATTAGTCACTTAGGCACAAAAACATGGGGAAATAGGGTCCAGGTTGAAAAAACAGATGTTACTCTTTAAGTGCAGACTTGGAGTCAGGATGTGGTTCGGTTAGCTTAGCTTAGCATAAAGACTGGAACCAAAGGGAAACAGCTAAAACCTGGCTCTGTCCAAAGGTAAAAAAAGAAAGGAAACAGCTCTAAAGCTCACTGATTAAAATGTTGTATCTTTGTTATTTAGTCTCGACACAAACATGGGGAAAAAAAAGAAAAGTTTTTGGAACTATTTCTTGACAAACAACGGTTTATCATCCATCCAGTACTTCTGTGCCGTGTCTCCGGCTACAATGTGCGTTGCCAGATACGATTATTGAGCACAATTTTTTTGGTTTTGGTGTCTGTACAGGGCCAACTGGTTCCAAACCTGGCAACCTCACTGTGATAACAAGACTCTGGTAAGCCGTGCACAGTTATGGAGTCCAACTGTTGTTTGCCACAAAATAGTTCCAACACATAACTCCCTCTAAAATTACAAATTTTTGCATTTCAGTTTGTGCAAGGATTAAAAAGACAAGATAGGAAATGTGTGAGCTTTAAAGGTGTGTGAATTTTAGGCAGAGCCAGGCTAGCTGTTTCCCCCTGCTTCCAGTCTTTATGCTAAGCTAGGTTAACCTAACTCCAGCTCTGTACTTAACACGCTCTATCAGAAGTAACGCAAATAACCATATTTCCCCGAAATATTGAACTATTCCTTTAAGGCACCTTTAACAGCTATCTAAAGTAACTACTTTCTTTTTCATTGACCAACAGAATAAAGTCTTGTCCATTATTTCTCACCACATTTGTTGGTTGAAACACTTCCTCTTTCTAATCACGTTTACTTTGTAGTATCAGTTTTCTATGGTGTGATTAATGTACGAATAAAAGTTCCACCTCCTCTGTATGGTGGCTCCCTTTTTGTCTGATTCTCACCAGACATTTTAATAATAACCTCACTATAAAACAACAACGGTGAAAAAATGAGCAGAGGGCCCTTGTTGAATCCCCATCCTTTCCCACTCTGTGTGTGTGTACACAAGTATCCATCAAGTGCAGTGCACATAGTAGAATCCACATGGCATTTTAATTAGTTTTTGTCTATAGCGTCCCAGACAGCCAACAGTTCTTCTCTCCTGAAATATTACCTGGCCCAAGGTCGGGTATAAATTATTTTGTGGTAATTTAATTAAATGCAGATTTAGGTGATATTGTGCTATGGTGCTATGGTAAATTTGCAATTAATCAATTTTTTTTTTTTCATCCGCTTATCTGGGGCAGGGTCACGGGGGGGCAGCAGGCTAAGCAAAATATTCCAGGCGTCCCTCCCCCCCCAGCAACATTTTCCAGGACCCCCAAGGCATTCCCAGGCCAGATGAGGTATATAATCTCTCCACCGTGTTCTGGGTCGAAAACCTCGAAAGGAGACATCCTGATCAGATACCCGTACTACCACAGCTGGCCCATGAATCAACACAGCTGGCCCATTTCAACACGAAGGAGCAGCGGCTCTGCTCCGAGTTTCTTTCGGATGTCTGAGCTCCTCACCCTATCTCTGAGGCTGAGCCCAGCCACTCGATCGCATTCTTTCCGTCACTCCCCAAAGCTCATAATCATAGGTGAGGTTTGGAACGTAGATAGACTGGTAAATCGAGAGCTTTGCCTTCCGGCTCAGCTCCGTCTTCACCACAACGGTCCGGTTCAGCGGCCGCATAACTGCAGACGCCGCACCGAACCGCCTGTCCATCTCCCGCTCCGTTTTACCCTCACTGGTGAACAAGTCCCAGAGATACTTGAAGTCCCTCGCTGGAGGCATTGAGTCACTCCCAACCCGGAGGGAGCAATCCACCGTTTTTTTCAGCAGAGAACCATGGCAATTAATATAATTAAACAATCCAACTGACACACTGTGAACCAGGCAGTTGGTAACCCAGCCTTGATGATAACAGTTTGGATTGCAATCAGGATTTGTTTAGTCTGAGCAAGAAAGGTTTCATTTTCCTGCTGGACTTTGAAAACAATTTTGTTTAAAAAGTATTACGCAGTCAACACATCAACTGCAAATACTACTTATATTGCAAAAAGCCCCCTCTGAAATTTGATCAAAATGTCATTAATGAACCAATTCAGTTTGAAGGGCCAATAGACAACAAATAACTAAATTAGGGCTGTCAATTGATTAAAATATTTAATCAAGATTTATCACGATTGTCTATAGTTAATCGTGATTAATTGCACATTTTTTATCCATTCAAAATGTACCTTAAATGGAGATTTACCAAGTATTTAATACTCTTATCAACATGGGAGTGGGGAAATATGCTGCTTTATGCAAATCTATGTATATATCTATTATTGGAACTCAATTAACAACACAAAACAATGACAAATATTGTCCAGAAACCCTCACAGGTACTGCATTTAGCATAAAAAAATGTGCTCAAATCATAACATGGCAAACTGCAGCCCAACAGGCAACAACAGCTGTCAGTGTGTCAGTGTGCTGACTTGACTATGACTTGCCCCAAACTGCATGTGATTATCATAAAGTGGGCATGTCTGTAAAGGGGAGACTCGTGGGTACCCATAGAACCCATTTTCATTCACATATCTGGAGGTCAGAGGTCAAGGGACATTCACTCTAGTTTTAAAACTAAGTCCGCTGCAACCTGAAATTAGTGACGTTAAAACAAATTTGTGTCAACACGTTATCATCGCTAACATCGCCAGCCCTAAAATAAATCAAACTTATCAGATCTGTAGTCGTCCAGCTCTGCTAAATCACTGCACAGACCAAACACACAGTATATGAAACATGCATAGAGTGGAGACTCACGCAGGCAGGTGTTGTGGGTGAACATGCGCTGCAGTCTCAGACAGTCCTGCCACTGGTTGCCACTGCCTTCACAGTTACACCACAGCGACACGTCTGCAGAGCCGTTACTGATGTAGTTGGGCGTCATGATGGTGCCTACAGGTCAGAGGGGTCAAAGTTGGCAAATGTTAGCTACGAACAAGTCAAAGGACCTACATGTTTTACTTTAATGTTAAAGGGACTGTTTGTAACTTTTTACACGTATAAATCTACCGGGTCTGGATCCCACGCGCGCTCCCATATGCGCGCTCGCGCGTGGCTGGAGTCTCTCCTCCTCTGCCTGCCTGCCTTCACTGACACAGCGCGCGCGTTCTCGCTCTCTCGCTCCACATCTAGACGTGCATGCGCGCTCACTCCACACTGCAGAAGAGTTAATAGCTCTGAGAATATCTAGTGAATGTACAGTGGACGTTTGTGCAGAAATAAATGCTGCAGCTCCTCCAGACCAACAGAGGTTTTCCGTGTCTTGTGAAGTGACGGGGCTCCGCAGCGAGAAACGTTGTCGTCTCCGACCGGGTGCCGGTGTCTCCCTGCGGGCGCAGTCGGAAGACGATGACGTTTCTCTTCCTGCTTCAGCCCCGGCACCGACCCGCTTGGGGCTGAAGCAGGAAAAGCCAACACTAGGATCAGCATTGATTCATGGAGAGACCATCGTCTGGTCAGCTAACATTACTGCCAAGCAGGTGAAATATAGAGTGATATTGTGCTTTTAGCTGACGTGTGTTGCCTCACTGTTTTGAGCGATGCTCGTTCATGTCTATTTAGAGCGAGCAAGCTGGAGCCCGACGCTGACTTTCGTTGACTTCACGGCCACAGGTGTCGCTGTTAACAAGCATTTCTGAAAGTTACAAATAGTCCCTTTAATAAATCTGTATCACAGTCAAACACAATCACCAGAAACACATCAGCCTGAAAGCCTCTGGCTTCTACTCTGCATTTTACTTTGAGCAATTTGGGAGGAAATCAGCTAAATTGTTTCATGGCACCACACAGAAAGAGGATACTGTTCTTTTACTTCAAACTAAATTTGAAACATAGCCTGTAGAAAAACATGATGTAGGCTCTGTTGACGTCTCCTGGGGGAGCTGAAGGGACATTTTGCCTGGAGTCGGTGTTTTTCTGCTCAATGCCATCTTGGCAACTTTGAGAAGCAGAAGGGCCAAATTCTGACAATAATGTTGCAGCGTGGATGAAGCTGAGGTAGCAAACACCACAGCTGAGTGCGACATAAAACATCCCACTTTTACGTCTTGAAGAAACAGTTCCACATTTTTGGGAAATACACTGACTGGCTTTCTTTCTAAGGGGGAGGTGAGATAATCAATAGCACTCTCATACATTAACTTTGGAGTTGGAGCTGGGTCGATTAGCCTAGCTTAGCATAAACACTGAAAGCAGGGGGAAACAGCTAGCTTGGCTCTGTCCGACGTTCAACAATACACCTACCAACAACTATAAAGCTCACTAATAAATGTTTTCTCCAGTGCACTGCATTCACATTGTTTGATTACCTCTATCAGCTACCACTTTGTAAATATTTGGATGATGCTGGTTGTGCCTTTAAGAAAGCTATGAGCCTCATAGAGAAGTCATCCATCACTGTCAGGGCGATCAGAAAGCCACTCAGTGCCTCTCTATCCTCATCTCTTGTCAGCTGTCATGAGTCCTCACTTTCTATCTTGCTGCTTCTTCTCCTCCACCTCACACCCTCTCTGTCTCTCCACCCATTACTCTCCCACTCCAGACATCTATCCTTCCGCCATCCACTCCGCTCCATTCTCTCTACAGCCACGGTTATTTGGAGATTTGGGCGTTATTCGTACTCTGTTTTAGAGAGTCTTAGGACCAGGGTCTGAAATTAACTTTTTTCACTGCCTACTCTACAAATAGTTTTATTTATTAGTGGTTATCAAATAACAACAAAGACTAAAGTTAATTGTCATGTTTTATCTTTATTTAATTAGGCTAAATTCTCTAAGATTTGCGGCAAACAGCGCAATACATATTTGGAGTTTCGCCCACATCCTAACTCAGCTATTTAGCTTAGTAGCATAAGAGATAGAATTACTAGTCTAGTCTTAATAGTTTGATAATTTGATGATGGTTGATGATGATCTATTTATTGATTGGTAGATAACAGCATGAAGAAAAGGATTGAAAGGATGATTGAACTCTGTTGGTGTTTGTTTTTCCAATTGGTTCTTGATACTGAAGTTGCACAAGCTGGAAGTAGTAGTAAATAACAATGTGGGGTCCAACTGGACAGGATATATATATATATATATATAGATAAATATAGATACAACTTCACGTCATGGTGCCTCTTTTCAGATCTTTATCAGAAATCAAAACCACTGCAAAATTATAATCCAGAGATCAAATGCCCAAGGCCTCTCTACTTTCAGGGAAACCTGTATTTGGATTTCTAAAATGTCCTGCAGACAAACTCGATAATATGCCAAAACATCCTCTCCTGGAAGTTAAGTTGAGGTAAAATGCAGCCTTCTATTTCATGTGATTCTCATCATCCCTCCTTTCCCATCTCGTCCCCCCCCTGCATCCCGTACCGATGAGTCCAGCGTAGGCTCGGAGGCACAGGCCTGCTGAGTCTTTCAGACAGCCGCTGGCCGTCAGAGGAGAAGGCTGGCAGTTATTAAGGAAGTCAGCCAGTCTGGACCTGGCAACAACACAAACAACAACTCAACATCAAACACAAGAAGTGGGCAGGAAATGTGGATGTGCATGTTGGAGTGGTGTTTACGTGCATGTAAATTTGGGTTCAACAGATGTAGGGGTTTCAGTCCAATACTGATGTTTTTAAAACAAGTATTGCCACATTTTAGTTCTTGTACATTTTGTCTTTTCAATATTACTTTATGCTTGATACTTTTGCTTTGGAACCACTGGTCCTTCAGCTTTTTGTTCCATGTATAAAGGGGAAATATATGCATTTCTGAGGGCAAATACCAACTTGTTATTTTGTGCCGATTTTTAATGTCCTTAAATTTGTATTAGCTATCACTGTTTTCCCCATACATTAAACATTTCAGGATGGAAGAGCCAATTAAACCGACATGGCACACTAAAATTAATGAGCAATCATTATCATCATCACCATAAAGACCCAGCCACACCAGCACATAATAGATTGAAATTTGGGTGAAATATATTCAGTGCATGCAAGATAAATCCATAAATGCATTCACAGAAGAAAAGTAAATCTACAAGAATTGTTCTCATAGAGTTCAACTTGGATGAACTTTGACACATGAATTGGCACCGTGGACGGTGGACCAATAGCAAACCAACTTCACAGTGCTGAGCTGTGAGGAAACGGGGAGGTGGAGAGTCCTAAACAGAGGAAGCTACCATAACAGCTGTGTTGCACCATCCAATTTAATGTAATCCTACTCTGTCAAAGTATAAATTGCTCTACAGATAAGGTTAGGAAATTAATAATGTGATATATTTATTTTATTACAATTTAGACTTTAACATAAGCTGCTTTGGAAGATTATTTGGTAAACTATTCACTCGTTTGCGTTTGGTCTCAAACATTATTTTACCATCTGAAGTTGCTCGCCAACTAGCCCTGCAAATAGCCACTATGTCATCAAGTTTCCAGCGCTACCTATTTCGCAGACTGGTGTGATAACAATTTAGTCATGCACACCTGTGCTGACTCTGTTTGGGTGAGAGTGAGAGAAGGTTCTGTAACTTGGTGCAGTTTTGGTTAAGTTATTTAAAGCTTCAGTAGGCAGAACGTTTTTGGCATCATTGGGCAAAAAATTCCATAATAACCTTTCAGCATATTGTGATTCAAGTAGACTTCTGCACCTCCTCATGGCTTTGTTTTCAGGCTTTAAAAAATAGAGCCCGTGACGGGAGACTTTGACCAATCAAAGGTCATTTCAGAGAGAGCGTTCCCATTGGCTGTGCTCTGGCTGGTGGGCGGTGCTTGGTATTTCCTCAACTGATCTCAATATGGCTGCCGGGTCACAAATTTCTAATTTTGCAGCTAAACAGTACACTACAAGATGGTTCTCTAAACATTTGAGGAGAGAAATAGGCATATTTGACCGTTTGATCAGAGTTTGCGAGTGATTGACAGAGACGGCAGCTGGACAGCAGAGTCCAGCTCGGTTCTGATTGGTAGTTTTCCTCCGGTCTGGGAAATCTTGCAGATGCCATTAGGAGCACCGGAGGACACCGAGACAAATGATTTTTTTCAGATTACCTGTCTCATGCACTACTGTCAGGATATAGCGACCGTTTTATAAAAATAACTTTTTTTAATCATATTTGCTCCACCTCTACCCACTGCAGCTTTAAATTTCAATGTTTTATTATGAACATATAATTTAATTTAAATTTTCCATGAAAGAAAAGTTAAAAAAATGTTTGTGTATACTGTCAATTATAGTTTTTAGAAAGAAAATCAGAATATGCAAAAATTGGAATCGGCAAGTCAGACTTTAAAAACAACAGAAATCAGAATCGGCCAAGACGGTTGCAATTGGTGCATCTCTAAACCTGCCCTATATAATGTAATTTTATAGTCTTTTACATTTTATAATTAACAAACAACATCAGCCGTCTAACCTGCAGAGGTCATCTCGGCGGCAGAAGCTCTGCTGGTGGAGGCAGTTAGGTTGCAGACCCTCCATCTCCTGGTAGGAGCAGGAGGGTACGATGGTTTTCCTCCTCCTCTCACCGCACAGCGTGTTGGTGCAGGGGCAGAACAGGACACCCAAGCTGTACTCCTCAGGGACCCTCTCCAGGAAGCGCCGCAGGGCCCGGTGGCACTTGTGCTGGTTGCATCGGTGGGTCCCGGGCACCCGTTTGGTGCAGGCCAGGACATACTCTGATCGCAGAGAGCCACACTTCTCGTACAGGCCGCAGTCCTGTGCTGCCTTCAGGCACTGGTTCTCACCATCCAGTTGCATGAAAGATGAGGCTGAGGGGGGTGAGGAAGAGTCGAATTAGCCAAACACAAAACACATATACAGAAAGTTATTTAGAGGGAAATGGAAGTGCCAAGCCTCATATAATAATTGCTCAAAAAGTACATTTTATGGCTATTAGCTTTTAATCTACAGGACTACATATATTATGTGTAAACATGGGGAATAAAAAACAGCAAATTAGAGACACTGGTACAAATAATCAACCATCAGTTTCAGTGGCAGAGATATTGTCATCTGACAATGCACTCCCACACAGTTAAGGGTCAGAGCTCCTATTGGTTAGATCGGTTCGATTTTGCTTGTGGAAATATTTCGATGTATACTCAGCGTTTGTGTGCAAAGAGTGACAATTATGGGACTGAGAGCTGTTTCTACTTTGGTTTTCTTAACAACTATAGCCTCTCACTTCATTAATGGTCATCATACTTCCTCAGTAGCCTTCCCTTAAATTGAACTGATCCCAAAAAAGATTAGAGGTAATTAACTCACAAACTTAACAGTAAACTCAAATAAACTAATGAAAAACTAAAATGCAGATGAAATAAACTAAAGAATAGTATTAAAATACCATAATTTGGTGTTTAAGAGTAGGGGAAAATTCACCATTTGCAGACTGGGTAAGAGTAGGAATCCCAGAGGAAGAAACTCGTAAGTTGAATGAAATAAGTCGTCGCCTGGCAGACCAGGCCACCAGCGGCCTGCTACTTTGGGAACCTTACAAGTGTTGGAGCAAAAATGTAGAGTTTACTTTGTCCTGAGGGTGGTGGTGGAGGAAAACTCATGTAATCTCCAAAATGGGAATGGGTTCATCCTCTGGGGTGCGTATGCCTATGCTCAGTAAACTTTATTGCTATCCAAAATAGAAAAAGGCAAAGACAGGGCCAAATGGTCAAAGTTTACCAAATGATCACCATTTGGTCATGTGGTGGACAATCATGATGATTTATCCTCTATGAATATCCACAGCAAAATTTAAAGGAATATTTCATGCACAAAATGACCATTTGTATATCAGTAACTCACCCTGTCTTACCTTGAATTTGTGAAGAAAACTTTGTTTTTCTCGCATGCCTCCACACGGCCCCCGTTTACTTCAGTTCATCAAGACTTTTCTCAGTTTTTGATTCTTCACTGACCATGGAGGCATGAGAGAAAAACTTTCTTCAAGAATTCAAGGTAACACAGGGTGTTCCTTTGGATTTGATCCTTGGGCTCCACTTCCAGTGGGGCAAAAGTAATGTGAGTAATGACTGACTGTAACCTGCTAGCTCAGTAGTCAAATCCAGCCCAGGGTGTATATCACCATCCTTATGAACTTAAAAGCTATTCTAATACTTTTCTGGTCCCACAACTGAAAAATAAGCCAGCCAACAAATCAACAATTTCTATTCATTTCAATTTTGTTGGAAAGTCTGGCTGTGCCTAGCTAATCCAGCCCAGATTACCCAGCACCACCAATATGAATGTACAAGGACACATTCAGAAGGTGTAAATAGGTGCTAAGACTGAAAAAAGGAGAGAGGAACAGAGTGTCCTCAGCTGGAAACTAGCTACTAAATCTTCACTGATACATATTAATAAGCATGTCTGAGGCTTATGATTCATTGAGCGGCTTCACTTGTATGACTACATGTGTGACAGTGAAGTACACCAGCTCAAACTCATAACAAAGACTCCACAAATGACTGTTGTGTGTTTTTGTGCGTGCATGTGTGTGTGTCTGTGCATGTATCAGAGTGTGTTTTACCTGCCACTAAGGAGGCCATGCGAGTATCCATTCGTGTGTCGTCATAGGGAGATATTTCCAGCTCATCCTCCCCTGCACGGTAAAAAGGAACACACAAACGTTGGCCAACAATTGAGGGATCACTTACAATGTGACCCACAGTAGCTCAGAAGGAACAAATGTAAGACAAACGGTGGCAAAGAGAGCAAACGGTAATTGAGAAACACACCAATGAAACCCAATGTGACCTCCCTCAAATACACTGGAAGGAGATCATCAATGTAATCTGCAACGGGGCCAAGAAATGATTTGAAAAGATGAATAAAACAAATGCGTTACTATGTTTTTCACAGTTGTCCCGTTAAAGAAAAGGTGTTACGTTGGCCTTGTTCATTAAGGCCATGTCCAATCTGAGGCAGGTCAATTTGAAAATGTAGTGTCCAAACTCCTTCTTGCAAAACTAACTTTAAGTGTACCTTGTGTCTGACATCAGATTTTCAGGATCTATAAACAGGCACGTATTTAGCAAGCTTTCAACTGCTGAACATAAAAGTCTGATGATTACTGTTTGAGACTGGAAAGTTTGATCCCAGTTTTAAAACTTTAACCTTTTCCTTTATGATACCGAGGTTATTGTGGTCGGTTATGTCATTGCACAAAGAGTCAAGATAACACTTTATGGAGGTATATACGAGTAAGCAATTCAGGAAAGAGATATGACAGTGGTGGAAAACCCTCCAATGATAAGAGGATCATGAGCGTAAACATGAGTCATCTGCAACATCAACATGGACACACAATGTCCAAATCACTCAACATTATAATGCAGTCATACAGTATAAATGAGTGATAACAGATTGTAACCCAGTTATACTGGCTTCACCATCATGATAACGGAGATACAGTATATTCTCTGTCTAAATTAAGTTGTCAGCGTATTTTCTGACAGTTCACTGCACTGAAAATTGACATTTACTTTACAAAAGCTAATTAGAAGAACAACGTCCTCCCCTGCATCTCCTCTACACTGTAGAGGGGTCCCTGAAGTAAAAGCATCCCTTTGCACATTCAAAACGCGCCTCTGTGAGTCTGTGATTAAGATTTTATCCTGTGGGGAGCATGAATGTCTGGACCACAAGCACTAATGTAGCTAAAAAACAACAGCCCAACTGGCTCAGCCTTCCTCGACTGGACTGGAGTGCTCACATTGATTGGTGGATGTCACTATCATTTCAAAGACAGGGCTGTGTAACTTTGGGTAAAATGAAGCAAAACTATGAAAGAGAATGAGGTGAGAAGATCAATATCAATCTCAACTCTCTTTGTTAAGTATGGAGCTAAAGTCCGGACATAGTAAGCCTATAGAGCTTAGCATAAACGGTGTGTTACAGCAACCCTGGCTCAGTCCAAAGTTTAAAAAAAAGAGACTACCAACACCTCTGAAGCTCACTAATTAAAATGTTACAGCTCATTTGTTTGATTAAAACAGACAGACACGAATAAAAATGCAAAAGTGGAAATAAAATGTGTTGTTCTAGACTAGAGGGAGTTTACGTGGAGTAACTATTTTTTTGCTGAGCGAGGCTAATCACCCCCCAGGCTCCAGCTCTACTTAATGCACAATAAGAGTGGTATCAATCTTCTCTTCCACTCTCCTCTTTTGACATCATCATTGTTCTTCTTATTACAGAGGGCTTTATATCCCATCATAAAAACAACCTCAATACTACGGTCCCTCTGTCATTTAAATCTCATCAACATGGCCAACGTGAGAATAAAGGTGAGGAAGATAGGTGGGCAGAGCCAATGTCACCACGAGCGTTGATCGACTGGTGGACGAGCCCTTTGTTGCTGCAAATTATTTAAGCATAATCAAAAGTTCAAACTCAATGAAGAATGTAATGGCATGTAAAGTGTTTATGTATGTAAATCCTATTCTAGGCTATATATTTATGGTAATGACACGCTAGAGCAGCCTAGCAGCGTTAGGAACTGAAGAGTGTGTAATTACACTAATGCTCCGCTGACTAATAGGCCACAGGGGAGGAGGAGTCCGCTGGCTAGCGTTAGCTCACTTACTGATGCACACATCACACCAGCACTCCGGATATGCTTCAGTTACTGTGTGTGTGTGTGTGTGTGTGTGTGTGTGTGTGTTTAGAGTGAGGTCTTTTTGACTGGACCTCACTTCTACATGATGCTGGTTTGGGATGATGACATATTTTATGGTTAAAGAAAGATGATCCAGATTTGCGTAAAAGTGTTCAGATGAGGGTAATGGAATAAACGTACACTATAGTCTTTGGGCTGGACATCCACTGTCCATTCGGTGCTGCTGTAGCCATGATCACAGATTGGTTTTCTATAGTCTACTCCAGGATGTTTCTCTGGTTGTCTGTCTGTGTGTGTAAATTACAACAAACGCCGGTGGCGTATTGCTTTAATGTTCATGAGGCGTGTGCTGCGGCCGGACTCATTTCACATGGTGGGACCAAACTTTAAACATCCTTAAGAGCTTTAAAGGATAATGCCGGCATCAACGTCTGTTTTTCTTATTGTCAGCAAGACTGATGAAAACAGCAAAACCAACAATAAATAAATTGAAACTACTGACACATACTGTCTGTGTATCCAAAGTCTGCCATAGAGCTCCATTGTTGTATAAAAACACATCAACGATCCACACCGTTGCACTCGGTGACACTCAGTGTAGTTTATTTTGACTCAATCTCACATACACCGCCCTGCTGGCCCAAATACTCCCTACTAGAGCACTAAATGTGGATTAATCCGCCGCTGAAAATGCACTATTTATATAAAGTTTTTTTAATTATTGAGCCCTTTTTAAATGTGAGGTTTGGGGCTGAGAGTAGGGAAGTCAGAAAGCATTGACCGATGGCGTAACACATTGTTGGTGCTGGGATTTTGTAGGGGATTTTTCGAAAAAAAAAAAAAAGAATAGCTCAGCTTTATCCTTTAAAGTGAGCTGATGTAACTTCAACTGAACAGCAGCCATTGTGGCCACAAGCGGGACAAATACAGAATGCGTGTCGTTCCCTGAAAGCTGCACTGAGACTGTTGTTGTTTTTTTTCCTCGTGCACATATTTGAGTTTTTATAGCTCACTTGTTAGCATACAGTTAACTATTTACACATCCAGCAGACACAGAGCAACATTAGCATCACATTTACAATGTGCTTTACACTTCCCCTGTGAGGACAGCACAGACATCAGCTGGAGTCCATGTAAGGACATCAGCCAACCATCCCTGTGTAACCCCGTACACTATAGTGTCAACCTGATGAATGTAAGTCCATTCTCTCTCTTTTAGCTCTGGTTTTGGTCTCCACCAACCCCTGAGGGAAATATCTGTCTCTTTAGCTGCTACATGCTCCACTATGTTCACCAGCTAGTTTTTAACTTTTTGTGACTACTGTGCTGGTGCTGAGCAGGTAGTGTGCATCGGGCTTATAGGAGCTTATTTGCTAAAAACAGCTACTAGCAACCTGAATGTGCAATGTAAATCCATACTGGGATTGGCTTCCCCATTAGGGTTGTCATGATACCAGAAATTCAAAGCAGTCGATACCAATACCACTGAAATTCCACGGTTCTAGATACCAATTCAATGCCTCGGTAAAAAAACAAACAAAAGTAAAACAATAAATCCTATGTACTTCAACATAAACTCCTTTATTAACGTTTGCATGCTGGTTTTTGTTTGGAAGTTAAACAGGCCATAATTCCCCCTCTATTATTTATTTTATATTGTATATAAAACAACTGTATTCATTCAAGTTTCTCACCAAAAACTACATATTACAAGATTATAGTTGAACACACCTACGGTGACCAGGCGTCCCGGCTGATGTTTCCCGAGACCTGACAAATATTTGTAAAACACTCAAATGTCCCGGTTTTCAACAGTCACTAACAAATTGTCCCGGTTTTCACCACAATTAAAATAATAATATTATATTTACATAGGCGTTTATCATGTTCCACTGATAAACTAATTTGTGCGCATGAGATAAGTATACAAAGAGCCAGCACAGCGCACCGCTGCAGTCTCTGTAGAGAGTGATGTCGCGTGCTGTCAAGCCACAATTACACATTTTCCATCGTCCCCAGGACGTCGGGACGCTGTATTGTACCTGCGGTACTGTAGAAAGACAAGTACCGTCACCTTTTCAGAATTTTCGACATGGTACCAAAGTATCAGTTCTCTTGACATCCCTATTCCCCATGACCTTGAACTGGATAAGCTAGTATACATAATGAATGGATAGAGGGAGCCCCAGCTTTAGATATTCCCCGACATACAGACCTGCCTGCATGTCCCCCAAACCCCAGCCCCAGCAGAGGCCTGACTGACCTGGCAGCAGACGAACCCTCCAGTATATGCGCAGGCACTGCTCCTCTTTGCGGAAGCCGCGCTGGCACTTGCAGGCCAAGAGAGCGGGGTGTTTAGCCAGCAGAGCGTCCTGTCTCTCCAGGCACTCGGCAGCCACCTGCTCCCCCAGCGGGGACACCGCCGCGTCGGCCGCACACAGCTCCAAGCCCCGGTACAACGCCTCGCACCGGGGGTCGTCGGAACACACTCGATGAGCTTCAACACAGTCGGTGGGAGAGGGAGGGAAGGGGAAGATGGATGCTGAGGATGGCAACACACCTAAGAGAGGACAAAAGAGATGGAGAGAGACGTGTTAAAGAAGTCACGAAAACCACATGTCAAGGCCTGGACACACCAGAAAGTGCTACAGCAAAAAAAAATCTGTGCTTCTGTGCGAGATATGTGGTTCTAGTGACCCTGTTTACACCTGGAGTAAACATGCAGCTTGGGTGACCGGCTCACAAGAGGAGAGCGCTAAATACGAGTGTAAACAACCACCAAGACACATTGTGATTCCAGCACTCAAACCGCTTGCCGAGTTGGTCTGGGACGCATTTGACCATTATCTTTTTTAGTGTGTAGATGCGTCCTGATGCGTCCTAGACAAGGGCGTAACAGAAAAATACGTCTTCGAAGCAGCAGTTCTCCATTTGTTCCTCCTTTTTCTCATCTCCAGTTGGTTCTCAAATTGTGACAGCCATATTTAACATTATGAAAATTAGTTTGCTAGGGAGTTCGCGAACGTTAGTTGATGTTAGCTTAAAATTTTGACACAGTTTAAAGGGACTGTTTGTAACTTCTTACACGTATAAATCAATCCGGGTCGGTGTCCCATGCGCGCTCGCGTGTGGCTACGCTGCTCAGACTCAGACTCCAACACAAACTGCACGGAAGCACCAAAACCGCAAAGTTATCTCTAGTGAAGCTGGCCGTGGTCGGAGGACGCGGTGGAGACCGTAGCTTTGGTCTCCAGGGCCGGAGTCTCTGCTGTACTCTGCTCCTCTGCCTGCTTGCTTGCCTTCACTCACACAGCGGGCTCGCTCCACCTCACGTGCATGCGCGCACACTACACACTGCAGAAGAGTTAGTTTAGCTCTGAGAGTATCTAGTAAATGTGGACGTTTGTGCAGAAATAACTGCTGCAGCTCCTCCAGACCAAAAGAGGTTTCCCGTGTCTTGTGATGTGACGGGGCTCCGCAGCGAGAAACGTTATCGTCTCCGACCGGGTGCCGGTGTCTCCCCTGTTCCCTGCCAAGCAGGTGAAATATAGAGTGATATTGTGGTTTTAGCTGACATGTGTCGCCTCACTGTTTTGATGGATGCTCGCTCACATTCAGGTAGCGCGTGCACACGGGCGAGCGTGAGCAACAGGACGCTGACTTTCGTTGACTTAACGGCCACAGGTGTCGCTGTTACAACCAATTTCTGATCTTACAAACAGTCCCTTTAACGTTGATACTAGACTAATACGATTTAACAAAACTTGCAGGTGTACAAAGCTGCATTAAAAAGTAGTGACAGTCTATTTGGCCGTGTTTAAAATAGATATTTTAGTGAGAATGAAAGAGTTTTTGTAAGTTCTCTTTTTGGCCAGAGGTGCTCTGAAGCGGCTGCCTGATGGGAGTAGCTGGACAGAGTGGTGAAGCTGGTGTGGAGGGTGTTTAGTGATGAAGTTTGCCTTTCTTTTTACTGCATGACTGTAAAGGTCTCAGAGTTAGTTGTGCTTGATGGGGTGCCGCTGATTTGGGTGCATGCTTGATGATTCTTGTGATTTCTTTTCTTGCTTTTCTCTGCAATGTTGACTGTGAGGACTGATTCGATGGGCGGTCGGTATACTGCTGTTAAAATGTCCTGTTTGACATTGAAACCTTTCAGCCTCCTCAAGAGAAACATACGCTGTCGGGCCTTTTTGTAGACCCTGTCCACATGTTGCGCGGAGGACAGATGGTGGTAGATCTCAGTGCCAACGGGTACTTAAAGATCTCGACCTGTTCCACCAGCTGCCCCTCCAGCCTGAGTGGTCCAGAGAGAGGGTTTGGGGTGCCAGGTGCCCAGCGCCCCCCCGCAGCACAGCTCTTTGGTCTTACTCATGTTCAGTTCCAGGGAGCTCTCCTGGAACCAGAGGACCACGGTGTCCACATACCACCTGTGCATGTTGGTGGATTTAAAACTGTTCATGCTGACATATTGGGGTCTGTCCTTTAAAAAAATCCTTAATCCATAAAACCAGTGTTAGTCCTTGGAGACGGTGCAGAAGTTTGTGTTTACTGTATTAAAAGCAGATGAAAAGTCCATGAATAAAATCCTGATATATGAGTTCGTAGAGGTTCCCAGCCACTGTATCCAGAAGAGTTAGGCTGGCATCCACAACTCCCTGTTTCGCCTTGCAGTCAAACTGGAGCGGGTCCAGACCCTGACCCACCATGGTGGTCAGCTCCCCAGTGACCACCCTCTCTATGCATTTGTTAGGATGGAGGTGAGTGCCACAGGCCCTTAGTAAAGTCACCAGACAGACGATTCAGCAGAGAGAAGAGATATCAGACAGGTCTCGGACAAAGTTAATATTCTCCTGATTTGTCTGAAAAATTACATTTTAGTGTCAGAGAGTGGTCGGAAGATATGTGGCTTGTGAATAATGGGTCCAATATTATGGGATGAAATAAGTCATGAGGTCATGTCAGGGCTAACCTCTGTTCCACTAGCTTCTCTAACTCAATGCAGTCACTCATTCAACATTTCTTTCATCAGTCTTTTTCTAAGAAAAAAGATGCGTTTACTGTCCACATTCTAAGACCAATCTGCTCTACTACAGCACTTGCTACGAGAAACTGTGACCTTTGTGATTTTAACAAAGTTAAACAACGATTACTTTGTGAGCACAGATACAGCTCCAATGAAAATATACAAGTGCGGCATCGTAACTTAGTTTATATCCATAAAATTCACCAACGTTGTCTTCCAAAGTTATTTTTTTCGTCTTTCTAGTTGTAATCTCTGCTGTCTAAAAATGTCTACAGCTTCAGTCCTTGACCTTGCAGAAGAGGCTGTAGGTCCCTAACATAGATCTTGGGAGATCACTTACTTGACAGTTCCCATGCTTATAAATATATTGCAGTAATTCAACCCTCTGAGACCCACGGTAGACATGTTTTTTGTCTTTTTTTAGGGGGGTGCAGGGGGTCATTGGGGGGAGATAGCGGGTCAACAGTAGATGAGACATAGAAGTGGTGTACATCATCTGAAAACTGGGAACCTGAAGATTAATTTGAGGAACACCATATAAAAAGCCATGCTGTGATTTGGTATAGAAAAAACTTTTGACATTTGGAGACCTCTGCAAAAATGCAGAGCTAATGTGATTGGATGGTGAGCACTTCTGTTCTGGAAACTGCTCAGAATCCCCTTATTGTTAATAAACCTAGGAAATCCATCCATCCTCTGAATGCTCTAGATCTCTAGTTTGTGGCTGTAAAGTTTCATGAGGCTGTGATTATCCTAAAGGTCACCACAGGTCATTTTATACAGTGACGTCAAATTTCAAAAAATGGTCTCACTATATGAAATTGCTACTATGGGGACTAACATCATCACACATGAATACAGTTGGGCCACAAGAGTCTCAGCTTTCCAGTCATACCAAAGTTATGTAATTCAAAGACTGTTCATGAACCCCAATATGCAGAAACCATTTTTAGAATAGCCGAAAATAACATATTTATACTGCATACAAAAAAATTGCATGTTTTGCCCCAAACTGCATGTGATTATCACAAAGTGGGCATGTCTGTAAAGGGGAGACTCGTGGGTACCCATAGAACCCATTTTCAATCACATATCTGGAGGTCAGAGGTCAAGGGACCCCTTTGAAAATGACCATGCCAGTTTTTCATCATCAAAATTTAGTCAAACCTTTGGAGCGTTGCTGAGCCTCCTTCCCGAGAAGCTAGCATGACTTGGTTGTTATCTATATGATATCTGTTCGGGGTTAAGAGTTTAGGTATGAATTAATGCTCTGATGGAGCTTCAATCAATCTTTGAATCCTGTATTTGGTCTGTTTTACTTGCACAACCACATCGGAGTTTGATTGTAGGCAGACCGAGAGCTTCCATTTCAAGCATTCTCGCTGTGGTTGTTGGTTCATATCAGAGTTGCCAAACAGGCAACTGTAGGAACACTGTAGGCCAGACGTCATGCCAATAGTCAAGGACAAGCACACAGGTTGCTTCTACTCATTCAACTTTCAATGCACATCCCATTTTTGCTCTTTTTTTTAACCGTATACTTTTCTGTTTATTTTTCTCTTATGGCAAACTACAGTAGATTCTCTTCAGCCAAGATATTCAGGCGTGGGTGAGTGGGTGTCTAAGCTAGGCCTGTCACAAGAACTCATTTTGTTGGACGATATATTGTCCCAGAAATAAATGCAATAAACTACATTATTCTCATTTTAAGACCATATTATGCCACTGATATAATGATAATATAATAGCATATAATACAAGCACACCCTTTAAAAGAGCAATTAACTTTCTTAAGAATATTCAACATTTGGAATATCTGATAACACATCCTAAATGAATTAAATAAAACCACACAACCAAAACATGAAATAAAATGGATTATTGGGCTTTGTTAACAATGCCCAAGTCTTATAATGGTATAGCGAAAACCCTGCTGTTTATTCAGGCATTATGTTGGTTGACATGTTGTCTTATGTAAACAAACACGCATGTAAACACAACGGGCAGCAAAAATGATGGAGGTCATGTCTAGGACTGTCCTTGAACAAAGAAATTCTTAGTTGACTAACACTCGTACGATTTAGTTGACTCATCGATTAGGTGATTTAATCGCCAGATCTGTGAAACCGAGTTTCTCCAGAAAAAAATCACACAAAAGCAACACTTTAAATCTTGTGTTTATCAGAGATGTGCTCACAGGTTTCTTAGAAATAAGTCGAAAATGAATAATCGGCTAAGCAAATCGGCGTCGACTAAGAGCAAACAACCAATTAGTCGACTAAGAGGGGGCAGCCCTGGTCACGTCCATGAATTGTACGACTCAACAACTCAATAAAGCAATCATTGTGACGGGCGTACTCGCAGCTAGTTTCCATTTATTGCAGACTGCGGTTGAATTGTGTGAAACCCAAAGTTTCTCCGAAGAGGAGCTGATGTTTTCTGAAGTGTGGCTGCTTCGATTTGCAATAGCCAAAAGGAGAGGCTCCCCTGGTAAAATCCAATAGCTGATATATGCACATGGGGAAGTGCAGAGAGAAGTTGTTTGAGGACAGCAGAAATGTCATACGGGGAGGAGAAATAGGGGAACGGAAAGATGGATGGAAAAAGGGAGAGGTGGGGAAGCGAAGGAGAGGGCGAGAGAGATAGAGGCAGACACTGAGAGAGAGAGAGCGTGCCAATGTGAACCTTGATGGGTTGGACACGCGCACAGTATGAGGCACAATCAGCATGCACCGCCGAGAAATGATGTTCTTAGAATCACACAAAGATGCGCACATATGCACGCACGCACACACACACACACACGCAATCGCAAAAAAACAACACAAACACACACACACGCGCATGGCTGCCCTGAGAAGGACCCTTTTATGTGTGTGTCCTGCTGGGAGGGAGACTGGGAGGGAGAGAACCCATCATTACTACCAGAACACAATACTGCACAACCACAGGGGAGGGGGTGGAGGGGGCAAAGCAATCTGTCTAAGACACACACACACACACACACACACATACATACTCACATTGACTTCCACACACACATCTCGGTGTCAGAATAAAGTGGCTGAGAGAGCATAAACAGCTTAACATTCAGTGCCGGATCAGTAGACAGTATGTAAATTGAATACTGAGTGTGCTGATGAAAGACTAACCACATACATAAAACATTGTTGGTTGAACAAACAGCCTTTGTGGAGCGGCCCCCGTCCCACCACAACTCACTTTGTCCACACATCAGACTCGAGGCTTGATCCCGACCACCTTCTCTGACCAGAGGCTGTCCTGTCTCATGCCAGCGTCGCATTCATCAAACTTTTACAAACATTTTCATCTCCGCTGCACAGGAAACACAGCATTTTTTTCCCCTTTAAACCCAGTGCTCCTATACGGGGTCATCACACATAAATGTTCGCCTGTAGTACACACACAACAGAGAGTGCAGAGAGACTTTGTGTGAGTCTCAGTTCTGACTGAGCGAAGTAGTGTTATGTTCCTGTGGAGGGTCATCTCAGTCATCCTGTCAGTTCGAAATAAAACTGCTTCACAATTTTAGACAAAGAACAAAAAGGTGTTTAATTTCACACGAAAAAAGTCCAATGAACTCACTTTAGCGGTTTGAATAAAGAAACTCCAAATGTAGCCCACCTGGAGTCACATGGTAGGAAAAAAACAAACTGTTGGCATTCAGATCAGCTGCTAAGCCGAGGCAACAGATTAATTAAATGTGTGAATGGACTGTTAAGCTGAACGCACTGTTTAGATAAATGTTAAAATAAGGCTTTTAAAGTATGCATCTGGCATTCAGAATAAAAGTGTGGAATTTTAATTCAGTGAAGAAAAAAAATGCAGCATTTAATCATCATAACTAAAGGAGGGGCCACAGAGGCCTGGTACTATCACTCCTTTCTAACTCCGCACCTCCAGATTTATTTACTTTTCTAACTTGTAATCTTCAGACCCAGCCGACGCTGACTCAAGTGACATCACTTTAGGACATTCGTCAGCCTTCACACAGCTCCCTCTGCAGACACTAAAGGCTTTATACTACCTGTTCTACATATGCAGTAGATCTTCTAATCTGTTTGTTACACAGAACCATCTGAGAAGCCATCGATGGAGATTGTTTGGAAAAGGGCAGACACTTTAAAAAAAAAAACCTGGTGATTGGATCAGTCTGTCAATCAAACTTTTGCCGAGGCCAGTCTGGAGAAGAGCGAAAACATCTTTTCCATCTAGAAAAGCCTTCGGTGCCATTCTTTGCTCTTCTTTCAATGAAGAAATACTCTCCAGTTCTGATAGAACTGATGCTACTGCAGTATCTACGCTAACCTCTTTAGAGCCGCCATTCTTGTTTTGAACGAACAGTCGTTGCTCTGTGTCGTCTCACAAACATCTAAACCCGCAGCTAGCTGCCAGCAGCTCCTCACAGGACGCTGATTGGTCCGTGCGCTGGCTTGCCGGACACAAACTCGTTACGTGAAGCTTGACGGATGGATTTTTTTTGTGATATTTGATCCCACGATTCCTGCACGATGTTGTGATAACACAAGAATCCAGCTGCCGTGCAAGGTAAGTAGAAGTCCCCAACACCTGGAAACACACTTTGACGTGTAAAATCGGGGGAGTTCCCCTTCAGTAGACTTAAAGGGTAACTTTGGTATTTTTCAACCCTATTTCTCCATGTTTTTATGTCTAACTGACTAATAACAACAACATTTTCTCAAATTGGTCCCGTATTGAGGGAGAATGCTGTAGACGGCAGCTGTTCATGAGCTGCAATTGGGGCAAGCTGGCACTGTCATTTACGTCCACTAAAACTGCTTGTTTTTGTCATGACAGGCTCTGATTGTTATTATAAGTGTCTGACATTATGGAAAGAGTCTCGCTCAAGGAGAAGTCTCGTTCTGAAATTCTGGCGAGGTGGACTGGTGGAATACATCCATGGTGGAAACGTGAGTGCCAGCTTGGGAGAGTTTGTTGTGTTGGAGTACAGAAAGCGTAGTTTAGTGTTATCTAAAAGATTTTCAATGTCATGCATGAATATTTGGATGGTTCTCTGTAGGCTCCTTTCCATAATGTTGTCCGACACTTATAATAACAATCTAAGCCTGTCAATGGCAAAAAAAAAAGTTTTAGTGAATGTAAAACTTTACATTGATGCTGATCACTTGCCCCCACAGCTCGTTTAGCGGCTGCCATCTACAGCGTTCTCCCTCAGTACTGGACCAATGTCAGGAATTGTTGTTCCAGTTAGTCACTAAGACGCAAAAACATGGGAAAATATGGTTGGAAAATACCAAAGTTACCCTTTAAAACAAGCCAGTGATAGCATATAAACCATTGAGCAATTTCCCGTTGATTGTCAAAGGAATAGTTCACTTTATAGGGAATATGCTTATTTGCCTTATTGCCAAGAGTTAGATGAGAAGATTCATACCACCTTAATATCTGTACAGTAAATATGAAGTCGCAGCCGGTTAGCTTAGCTTAACATAAAGACTGGAAACAGTAGGAAACAGCTAGCCTGGCTCTGCCCAAAGATAACAAAAACCTCCTACCAACACCCCTAAAACTTATTCATTAAATTGTTACATGTCTCGGTTTTTTTAACTGGTCAAACTCCTGAAACAGCAATGGATCATATAAAAATATGAATGAGAAGATAAGAATAGGTTACAGAGAAATCCAACCCAGAAAAATAAGACAAGGAGAACCGACATACTGTTATTCATATATATATATATATATATATATATATGATAGGTCATGTAATACTTTGACATTTATATTTCTATATTGTGACACTAATCAACTTTATTCTACGCTACACAGACGAGTGAATCCAACAAAAGCACACCACTCTGGCTCAGTCAGTGCTCCAGACAGAATAATACCACATCAAACACAGTCTGCTGGCCTTTACTGAGCTCTCTCTGTTGGAATATACAGAGGACACCATCTACAGCACACCCACTGCAAAACATACATATTAAACAATAGACAAATGGAGTGAAACACACAGTATCCCACTGAGGAAGGTCAGTAATTTGCATTATTACAAATGTCACTTTGAATGAGGTTTTTACATTCTACGATTTTCTTCTCCATCTCAATGCTGGTGAAGTAAGAAGCACATTAATAACACAGTGCACATCTGCCAACTAGAGCCAGAAACAACTTTGTTTGCGGTACTACTCTGCCTTTTTGGTCCAGAGTGTTCTGAGTCGGTACCCCCCCCTCCCCGACTGGACCAAAGTAAGTCCCACTGAAATGAATAAGGTAGCCAGTGTTGTTGTTGTTGTTGTTGTTGCCTAGTAATTGTAGTTTCTCAAGAGGTGTTCCCACAGGAAGTCCAACAAGCCACAGTGTGCATGTTGCCAAGCCAGAGGGCCAGGCTGACTAGAACGAGGGCCAAGCATGGAAGTGAAATTGTTTAGCCTAACTTTGGCAGTAAGCCTTTTTCCTCCCAGACTCCAAAACGTTCAGTCAGTGGAAGAAAGCTCTTCACTGATTTATCGTTTACTGGAAAAGAACACAGAAAACATGTGTGAAAAATAAATGCGTGTGCCGTAAATGTGCATAAAACATTAGTTTATTGTTATTTCACTCTTGATTTCTGTGACTCTGTTCATTCAGCTCATCTGGAGACTGTTTTTACGATGTTCAGGAACGTGAATGTGTTAACAAGACATGAGCTGAGGTTATGACGTGCATGGACACGATCATTTGTCCACTCGGAAGATTAGGATTGGATGAAAGTGTTTTTGCTTTTGGCTAAGAACCAATAGTACTTTGGGTCTTTGTTTTCTGAAGTACTATATATAGTGCTGTGTCAAAGAATCCATGAGATGCAATGCCTGGCTTCTTGTAGAATTTCCCAAAAACCTGTTTGTCATCAGTTGACGGCAGAAGGGACGATAAAACTTTTGTTGCCACACTTTGTCTGCAGGCGGCCAGCAGCACTCTCCATCAGTGCTGCTGGAGTTTATCATTGTTTTCCCATTGAAAACAATGAACATACAGTACGCCATCTGCTGCACACCAGCACTGTGTGAATACACAGAAGAGTCTGGAGAGAGAGAGAGCTGCTTGGAGGAAGACAAGCATTCAGCCCGAGCGGCACGTTTGTTTAACATTCACTCAATCCAGCATCCGCTAGGTCACGTGTCTCGCCGAGCGTTCCAGGACGCTTCGTTTGGACTCACACCCTTGAAGCTAACATCAGGACAGCTGGTACATTAGCGAATTAAAACAGACTGCAGAAAACACACTTAAGAGTCAAATTCTCACAAATAATACTGACCACACCTTGAGAATGTCACTAAATACTACATAGCTGATAATAGTAATATACCATCTTTTTTGATCCAGTAATTGCAGCACCCTTTTTTTGGATCAGTGTAATTATGAAAATGATCCATGATTCTCTCAGCATTCTGATTTAGTCACAATCTCTTTTTAATACTTTTCATTGGTTAAATATTTGTAAAAACTCACAGACAGACATAAAGGGTGATCAATAGCACTGATTTATGTAAAAAAAAAAAGGAGATACAAGTTTACAGGGACGATAGTGTATGGAAGCGTACGAGTAAGCCATCTCGCTTCCTTCTCATCTCTGTTGAGAGTTGCAGATGCCCAGTTCGGATCAGGCAAGATGTGCGGATCGGGTAACGACACCACCTATAATATCTTTCACACATCAACGTCTCTCATGTGACGCAGTTCCGACCACACTTATATTAGTAGCTTTTCATCACATCTGGCTGACAGTCACAAGTAGGGAAGTGCTCTACTGAAAATTATATCTCTGTCAACCCTGAAATGTAGAATTGACGAGGAAAACTGTCAGTTTAACCCTGCTTAAACTGGCAAATACTTGTTTATTTGATTGAATTATTATTTTATTTATGCCAAATCCATGTGTTAAATTTGCAAATGAGTGCATTGAGGTAGTTAAAGAATATAGTTTTCAGAGGCACCACATTGAGAAGCGAACAAACGCTCCCGAGAGATCATAGGAGAGGGACACTAAAGTGCAGAGTTATTACCCTGGTCTGTTTCTGCCCATTGTGATGCGCCTGGGTCAGATATGTGGCCAAAAATATTGTTTTTTATTTCAGAAGTGAAAGAATAAACATTGCTATTTTTTTTTTTTACTACAATCATTATTTGTCATTACCATAAGCTAAAAACAAAAAGGTTTGAAATAGGCCGCTGAACATGTCTGGTCCAATTGAGTTTGTCATTTAATAGACCTACCCTATGGGTGTGTAATAGAGAGGTCAATACAATATCACCTGAGGCTAGCTACTTCTCCTACCACACACATTCTGAGGTGGTAATATAATTACCATAAACAAACAGCAGCAGCTCCTCCTGGCCTTTACAGTGTCTCTTACATTGTGTGCCACAGGGTTGGATTTAATGTGAAACTCGCTGGATTATTTCCCAGCACAAAGAACTACTGCAGCTAATCCACGGTGTGATTCCACTTCTATTATTACCACTGCACAGTCTCACTGACTTTACCTGGTCAGAATATACTGGCTGTTATCAGCTCTTATCCGTCTCTCTCTGTGCTAATATCTTCCTCTTTTATATTTGCCACAGAAAGGACTCGGAGCTACAGCTGCGGTGAAGAAACGGGGGGACGGAGTGTTTCTCTGGGTGAAAGTACTCCCACCACTGTGATGAAGTGGAAGTGATGTGTTTCACATTTCGGGTTTGTTTGGAACAAAGAGAGGTTGTTGAGTGAGTAGTGATGGCAACCACATCCAAATGAACAGACAACAGAAAAGACAGACATCTATAAAAACCCAAACTTAAATTGAACATTCAAGAAAGAAACTCAGGGGTAAAGTATAGTGTCCACGGTGTTTGCTGGAAAATCGAGCTCTATGGAGAGCAACTGAGCATCGAAGAGACATACTGAAGACATGATTGCACGGATTCTCATTGCCAATGCCGTGTCAGTTTCAGATGGATGGAGTCAACATTTTGGGGACTGAGGTAATCAGTAAATGAACAGGAAGCAAGTTTAATTATTCATTAGCACTTTACTGTAAAGCTGAAGTAGAGCTTTAAAATCTATACACGCAAAGTCCAGTTACCTTTGACTTACTACAGAAATACGTGTAACTATTCAGCTACTTCCTACTTCCTTTAGAAAAACTAAAATATGGTCAGTGGCTGTCACTTTTTATTTGAAATTTGAACTACCACTTCAATGTGAAAACATTTAAAAATCGGATCAAATTAAAATGTCAAAGTGTAACCTCAACAGGCCGTGGCTTCTTCTTCAGGTCAATCTGATATATTCTATGCCCTGTTGCCATGTCAATAAACTAGGTATTTGTTTAAAGATGCAATGTAACTGCGGCCACATGCTCCAAACAAATAGGGGGCAGCATTTCTCCTCTACTACTGGGGCCATATAATCTAAATTTAATTTAATTTAGTTATCGTTATTTAAAAAAGCCAACTACTAACAGCAGGGTAAGAATACGCCATACGAAAATGTAACTAGCGTTACATGGATGCTGGATAACAGCGCCACTCTGCCAAATTGTGTACGTTTTTGCTAACTTATAACGTTACTGTCAACATACCGTAACTAAATCCATGTTCTGCTTAATAACCGCGGTGGTCATGTCAGAGCACGCGACTAATGTGCCTGTTTGGAGCTATTGATGCATCCTCTAAGTGTGTTTCACTGGTGTTTCTGACCGTGAGTAACGCTGGCTGGGCTGTGTGTTTTTTTCCTGTGAATCAGAGTATATTTCACTGTGTTTCTGACAACGAGCACGTTATAAATTCGGCCATCATTTATCGGCTGTATTTATCGGCTATAATTTCATTATCGGAATAATAAATAATAATAATATAAATTCCCCATTATCGGCCGAAAATGTATCGGATCGATTTCTATTGTGCATCCCTAATAATGTTCATTTTTTGGAATGTTTGAAACTAAAATTATGACCAAAACTTACAGTACATATTGCCCTCTAACAACATAATCCCACCTCAAGGTCCACCTACTAGCTTTTTCAAGAGCTTTCATCCTCATCACACGATTTCATCAGCAGATGGAGTCATTCATAGTTGGCTTAAATTTACACATGCAATTTCACTCATGATCTAGGAGAACTCAAGGTCCACTTACTAGCTTTTTCTGGAGTTTTCAAGCATATTTTTCTTTAACTGTATCACACAGTCTTCATCAGCAGATGGAGTTTTCTGCCTTTTCATCAGCCACAAACAGATTTCATGAACACATTTGAAGTCACCTGTTAGTTTGTCACTCAAATGAGTCAGCACCATCTTCCTCAGCGGATGAAGGAGAAAGCTCTAGGAACAGCTAGTAAGTTGGGACTGTTTTGATAAAGTAATAGGCCTAAATAACTTTTTGTTATGGAGGAAACAAGCAAACTATGCTAAACGGTTGATCATGACACCAATCCATCTCAGAAGTAATGTGAAGAAGCATTTTGGCTTAGAAAGACAGATAACAAGCAATATCAGCCTTGACCACCATAGAGAAATTAACATCATCTCAGACTCCCCAACCTTAATGCCACACTAAAGCCTTGCAGCAGTGGAGCAGCTTTCCTTGATACCTATTTCATTGGGTTCATATACTGGAGAGCCAGACTGGAGAAGAGTGAAGACAAACTGTGTGTTTGCAGCCTGTGATTAGAGGACATCTAAGGGTCGCTGCATGGACTTTGGCTCCCTATTCTGTGATTCCTTAGTAAAAGCTTAAGTTGAGAGCCAATAATTGGAGGCAGAGTGACCTTTTAACAGAGCAAAAACTTCATCATATTGGTAAAATTAGTTCTGCAGCACTCGGGTAGGTCAACCAATCTAATAATAAAAAAAAAAAAAAAAAAAAAAAAATTGTGGGAGCAAGAGCATATGGAGCAGTTTGCAGAAAATCAACGATATGTGCTGAGCTTTGGTTCCCCTCTCCCTTCTCCACTTCATGCCAGAAACCCAGCGCTCTTCCCCCCTTCTGAAATGAACCAGAATAATTTGTGCAAAAGTCAGTGTGTCACCTGAACATTTCTAATCACATTTCACAGACACTCAGAGGCTCTGAATCACTAAGCCTCTACATTCTACTTCCCCTCTCTTCCTTGTTTATGAGAAACCGAGGTAACAGAGGAGCCATAATTAGTGTTAATTGTGATCAAAGAGCAAAAAATTGGATAATGTCTGAATGGCTGTAAAGGTCTCAGACAGTGATGAATGACTCCCATTTTTCTTTACATTTTTGCAAAGGAACTCCTGCAGTGTCCTTGTGTGCTAAAGGGGGCTACTGTACCGTATAGTTGGACCGTGATCAGTTTGTTGTTTTCAAAAGGAAAAGGCTGGAAAAGAGTGAATCAGTTGAGGCCTACAGGATAAACTGTTGGGGGATTGGGATGTCAGGCTTTAAGACAGACTGTGACACTAATGACACAATTTTGTTAAAAAAAAAAAATGTGTGTGTGTGTGGGGGGGGGGGGGGCCTCTGAGTGTGTGACAGAGGAATTGTGCTGCTTTAATGACATGACTCCGTGCTGCCTACTAAGCCAGAGATTAAAGCGTCACGGCGGTCACGCGCACGCTGCAGGTTGAGTTCCCCCCCCACCCGCCCGAATAATATTGAATATTCGCTGTTGATTACTACCAAAGATTAGGAGCCCAAAAAATAGTACAGACCCTCAACAGCCAACCCACAACAGAACTGGTGATGATAATGTCAGCATTTCCCACAAGCTGTACCGTGGTGGCCTTTCCTATTCACAAGCTACCAATCTCTTACATGAGGTGCCTGAATATGCACATGTTCAATCGATCAAGCCGATGGTGCATGGCATCCTGCCCAATGAGAAAAATGTCCTCTTTTTTCTAGTTTATTTCGTCTTCATTCTCAGGGAATTTGACAAATTGACCCAGAAGACTGGCCGGGGCAGATGACACTGAATGCAACACACGGCCTACTGTGGATTTAGTCACTGCCAGCCAGTCCATCCAGTCAGTCCAATTACTTCATAAAAGGAACCACAGGCATAGAGACATAATGCTATCAGCACCTGCTCAAGGCATGGCTCCTCATAGTGGCACGTTCTAAATGTGGACAAGAATATTCTCGATGTCCTCTCGACCGAATCTGTATCGTTTATAAAGCTCATTATTTGAGTGATTCTCAAGTGGGTTGGGGAGTTCAGCATATTGTCTCGGCTTGTATCTTCTGTCGGAGATGGTGCACAACGCAGGCCATTGCAAAGGAACAATTCCTGCTTAGAGAACCCGATTTAAAGCCTCTGTACACCCGCATAAGTGTTTCCAGTCATTCTGGCTGATTAGACCTCTGCACAGGTTGAAGGTGGGCCAGAGTTTTTGATGGGAATTTATTAGGTCAAAAATCTCCATCTACCAATAAGAAGGATACAGGTGTAATGTGTCCCGCCCTAACAGGAGACTCAGGAAGATGTCACTCAATTAGCTTATACCCGCCCACAAGGTCCTGAGAAGAGGTCCAATCAGCCAGATTAAATGAAAACAACTGTGTGGGTGTTCAGAGGCTTTACGGTCCTCACAATTAGCCTGGGCAACTGTCACACCTTAAATCAGTTATGCTGACATGGTATAAAAGGGTAACCTGTTCACCAAACTACAGACAACACGGAAGCCCAAAAGAGCTAGGGTATGAACTTCTGCAGTTCTGGGATGCATGCATTACTGGAGGTGGTGCGTATTAACTATCAGCGCTTGTTTAGAACGTTCAGTGGCTCTGGCCAAGGCAGCGTGTCGGCCGAGGTCAAAAATGATTTATTGGACTGAAATAACGGAGCAAGTGAATGCCACTGGCAGTGGCCAATTAAGAATGTCAGAACGGGTTCGACTTCGGTGGAAGAACCTGAAGCAGAAGGCTACAAAGAAGCACAGGGGAATGAGGGACCCCCCAAACTGAGAACAAACTATTCCAGAAGTATGATTTCACAGACACAGTCCTCGACATCATTGGAGGGGAGAGATCTCAGGCACTCCATGAGATTTTTGCCTCCCTGTGTTGGGGAACAGATGGATGAGGCAAACAGACAGTGAGGACTCTTATGAAAAGCTGATGAAAATAGAGACTGAGAGGGCAGCAAAACAAATCCTCCTCGCTGAGGAGCAGCTGAAGCTGACCGTATGACAACTATGCACACCGGTTCCAGTGCAAATTATCCGCATAGCGGTGTTCCATTTTCGTCAATGAGGCCCGATGAGTTTCCTCCTCAAGAGAGCCTGCGTCCACAACAAAAACCTATTCAGACAGAGAATGACTAAGGGGCTAACGTTAACAACACAATAAGTTACATAAACTAATCGGACCCCAAGTTAGATGATAACGCTAGCTGTTGTGGCTAGTCCCGTTCCGTGACCAACATATAACATCAGCAAATACATACCAGCTACATAACCATCTTCATCGTATCCCAGCTGCTGGGCGATCTCAAGTCATATATTGTCCTTTATTTGGTTGTTAAGTTAGTCGTCACGGTGTATGTCGTACATTAATGGGTGTTGAGAAGGGGACTGCCTGCCCATTGTTACGAAACACCAATACTCCGAAAAATGTCCCATTGGACCGAAAAAAGCCGATTTGTCCGACAGTTCATTACCCTGAAAACAAATGTCCAATGTTTTCAAAGGACCATTGCTCCGAAAATACACGCAACAAACAGAAGCACATGGCTAATTATTATGCAGAATGACGGTAATATGTATTATGACATCAGTAGAAACAAAGGATTTCATTGGTCAAACACATAATTCAATATATCAATAATATAATCTGCTGAAATCGAGGGCCGTACGAATGTTCCACAGGGGGTGCAAGCATTCACACAGATGAAAATCCGTGCTTGGTGTGAAATGACTTTTAGTAACACTGATTTTGTGCTGAACTGTGCTTTTGAAAATGATTATTTACTTCCCACGGCCGACACCTCAGACCCCTTTATATCACATGGTTCGGTGCTTCCTACTCCTACCGCGTCCTACTGTTAGAATAAAGGTAGATTTGAAGAACCAAACTAAATGTCTGGCAGGCAGGGCAGTCTGTCAGAGAGACTAACTGGGGGATTGTGGGTGCAGCCACAGATCTGAAGCCAGTCTCTGACACATCTGTCATCATGATAGCAGATGGGCCTGAGGTCATGCCGCAGCTGACCTGGGATCAGCCCTGGCTCTGACGGTACCTTCAGGGACCACTGACTCGAGTCCGACACTGAGTTTGAGTAAGGACACACCAACACACACACACACATATACAGCACTCAATCTAACGCCTTCACACACACACACACACACACACAGCCAAGGAAGCAGAAGCCAACACACCATCTGCCGCCCCTGTGTTTGAGTTCCAAATCCCAGTTATCAACAAAACACACAGAAGACCTCCAAACTACCCCTTTGGATAGACCATTCCCTTTGAGAAGAACACACACTTCCATATGCACACCACACACACACACACACACCTCCGCAACCAGATCAGATGAAACCAGGTGAGTTGCTCATTTTTCATTAAATGCGACAGAAGAAGGAAGATGAATTTCCTCACTTCTTTCACCAAGTTCATTCACCTCACACACTTCTAATCCTCTTCATCTCTCTCCCTCCCTCCCTCTCTCTCTCCCTCCCTCCCTCCTCTGACCCGGGATGATCACCTCTCCTATTCCGAGCAGCTTTTTACACTTATCATCAAAGCAGGTTTATGATGCTCATTTCTCTGGCCTCATTGCTCTTCATAGACGTCATCGTCTGTCACTGGAGATCAATACAGATAAGACATTCTCTCTCTCTCTCTCTCTCTCTCTCTCTCTCTCTGTAAGGCACTCCTGTTGTTCAAAGCACACACCCCATGCAGTGTTGTGGAATCATCAGTAATAGCACGGTGAGATAGGCTACACTTTCCAACACCTGCCACCTGTGTGTGTTTTATGTGCTATAAATGGATGCAGTGTGTTTAGATGAGGTAATTTCTAAAGTTAGACCAATATTATATATGTATAAATGTATTTTTCACAAGAAGGTTAGTTCACTGGTCATGTTGGGTGCTACTCAACATGTGAAAACATCTTCTGTGGCTCTGGAGGAGCTTTCTCAGGTCTAAAGATGCTGGTCACACCAGCATTTAAAAGTGGGAAATTTTGTGGCAAATGAAATAATTCCAAAGGAATCACCGCTGTAGTACACAGATTAGTGGATCCACGCAAATGTTTTGCATCAACTTCAGTGAACTTTGACCTGCGCCGATCGACCAAGAGCAAGCTGTCTCGACAGTGCTGACCTTTGAGAGAATGGAGAGCCGGAGAGTCCCGAAAGGAGCAAGCTATCGTAGCTTATTAGCTGTGTTGCACCGTTCACTTTTATCTAACCTCCTCTGTCGGAGTATAAACACCAAAGAGCAATGGTCTGCAGACAGCTCTGAGACCAGAGTCGATTCTACTTCTGAATAAACTGTTTGAACTTATTGTACCTTTAGTGACGGAGCTGATGTATCAAGCTGTCCAACTGTGGAGAACTTTATTTTCCGTCTTCAATCATGTTTTATTGAATGAAATGGTGTATAGTGAACTAAAGGTCAGGGTGGAGTAAACTGGACAGAACAGAGAAAACAGCTGTTGTGACTGATTAGAGTTAGTCCACCTGGCTAGCGTGTTAGCAGTTAGCTCGTCAGCTGTGACATTTGTTCACCAATTAGCTCGGCCAGTGATCACTACGTCGCCAAGCTTCCACAATCCAATATTTCATGAAGGTTTGCAGATTAATTTTGCCGTGCCACTTTCTGGTGTTACCAGACATAAAGAAAATAACCCTGATGACATCCTGGTGATGTCATCAGGGTTATCTCGGTTTGGTCTCACAGACTGTAAATGTAACAGAAAACCTGTGTTACAAACTGGAGGTGTTGAAAAGTGAGCATTCACCACACACGAAAGGTCTAGTGAAAGTTGGTTGCATTATGGATAATGTAGGATACATAATTTTTTGGAGCTTTCCCCATGCTAAGGACTAATGGTTGAAAGATTTAACCATTGTTTTGTGTGTGTGTGTGTGTGTGTGTAGCAAGACCTCAAACCTCAAGAAATGTAACACTAAATCACTAGAAAACAAATTTAAAGGGTACATGTTAATATCATTATTATTACACTGATCACAGGAAATCTGTCACATTCAAATGTTCCAAAGATACCAAATATGTAAGGCTGAATTTGGGGAAAATGTGTATGAATTGATGCTCAAGACATCTACATGGAAAGGTGTAGCCATTCCTTAGGTGTGAATAGTTCAGCCAATGTAAAGACCGTAGAGTTTAAATGAACCAGCTGATAAAGAATTGTATTTGTATGTGAGACAGTGTGGAATAGGACACTTTTGATAACCCTTGAAGCTCCACCAAGTTAGTTTGAAATCAATGTTTGAAACATTAAATAGTCATGAATAAATAAGCAACAATCAAATTTAAAGTTAGAGGATAAAAAAAACGAACACTAAAAAAACTCAGCTAATCTGCTTCATGTGTGGGTGCAGGTTTTGAAGTCTCTAAATTAAAGAACCAAACATGTTCCTGTTTCTTTACGTAGGACCCGATCAGTCTGAGTAAGAAGCTGATTGAGATTGGTGTTCAAGGCCTTTAAGGGGAACCAAAAGGGCACAACTGTATGTTAAAGGGTTATGATCTAAGGGAGTAGTTAAATATCCCCTGTGGGCAGCTTCTCTCCAAAGGATCAGTATCAGTTTAGGTCTTCAAAAACCCACTAGTGGCGTCTAGGTAGAATAAGCCCCGTCACGCACCTCCCACCCCTAAAAATACACACAAACATGCACACCTGCCTGCGCACCGATAAGATGTCAACCACCGCCGCTCCAAATGTGTTTGCACAACGGCGTCGGTTGACTGCACTTCCTCATTGAACGACTTGAACAATTTATTCTGACGCGCCGCTGAATCCGAGGGGGAATTTAGATTGAGATTGAAAAAAAAAGGAAAATCAGACACGACCTGAAAGCCTTGAGAGAGAGAGAAAGCGAAAGGGGGGAGGGTGGGTAAACCTGAGGCAGAGAGACAGGGAGGTATATGAGCCTGTCACTCAACATTACAGTGTCACTACAAGCTGGACGATCATTAACACGGCTAATGAACACAGCGGGGCCGTGCTGCAGTACAGACCAGGCTCACATAAAGCCACTGTGGGGGAATTTCATTAGTCCTGCTACAGCAGTGATATAATAATCCACTGATTTCTAACCCGAAGCTACATCTGCTGTTACCAGGAGTGATACCTGAGGGGCTGCGGAGTAGCACAGCTAATATGAACAATTGTGTAGAAATAATTATTTGATAATATGTATCCATATGTGTGTTTAGGAGGAAAATAAACACACAAAATACGCTTTGAAATTGATGTCTTTAGTATATCCGTCACAATAACCTACCGACTGTCAAGACACGCCTCAATCTCACCAACCTGAGTCAGTTTTAACACCATGAGAGTGCTTAATGTACTTTAAGCCATGGATAGATGGTTAAAACTTAACATTTCTGTCACTCCAAGTGGTAAAAGTACAATTGCAAACTAAACCAGAACTACTGCAAACCACCAGGTGTGTCTGCAACGACCTCTGCTGTAATGTTTGACTGAATGAATACAAACCACAATAGCCCCCCCCTCCCCCCGTCTAGACAGCAAGCGTATCACTCGCACGTCTCACGTAAAACTAATTTTAATCTATGCAGCTGTCTGCACCGGCTCCGTGTTGTCAATAACATATGTTTTCATACAGTATAATCCAGCAGTATGGAAGATTAGCCGTGGACAGACAGATGCACGCACATACACGGCCAAATGCATCATAATCTCCTGACGGGGATAATAAGACAACTACCCCTCACCCCCACCCAAAACAAAGTGAAGGACTGACAAACAATTATTAATATTATGTATGGATCTTCATAAATACAAATAAATAAATAAACAATGAGTACATTTGGTAATTAAAGAAGGCATCTGAGAGTGAGCAAAGGCAGTTTTGGCAGAGGCCTACGAAATGCAACTGAAACTGAAACAAATTCTCACCCTGTTAGACTCCACCTTTTTAGTAATGACTGTCTTAAAAAAAAAAGATAAAACATAACAGCAGGCAGACATGGGCGTGCCCTGTTGACGAAGCACTGTCAGCAAGAAGCGCTCACAAAAAAAAGAGAAAGACCAAACTTTGAACGGAGCACCAAATTGGGATTTTGCACTCAAATTTTGTTTTATGCTTACAAATCTCTCCGCCATGTACTGCCACATTTTAACCTGGACATTGATTAAAGATTAAATCAGTTTTGTGTCTCTAACAAACCTGTTTCTAGCCACAATGTGTAGAATGCACCGCTGTTATCTCGTCTTCAGGCCTTTTAGAAGGATTCACAAGGTCTTTATTGCAGGTGACGAGAAAGGGTTCTGGCCCACTGACCTGGGCCCTTCAGACTTATGTTCTGACCCTTGTTACTCCAAGAAAACAAGCATTTAAGCAGTTTGTTTTCCTTCTGCTCAGTCCTGATCACTCCCAACGTCAGAGAACAACGCATCACTAAGAGTAAGTTTATGGTGCCGTAAACAAACCCTTTTTCTGTCCTTTCTCTTTTCATTTAGAAGCTGTTAGTGGCCACACACAGCCTCCTGAACACACTAACCCTTTACAACACCCACAAAGAGACAAAACTGAACAAGATCACCATCAGGACAGTACCACGCTCACACCCAACAGCGAGTTCATTAATTACAAAGTGATCAGCTACAAGCAGCAAAAATGTCAATACAAAACCGTATATTAAAAAAACTAAAAAAAAGTCCAGGGACTGAAAATTAGCTTTGAGCTAAATCTCTGTATAATGCATCATATAATGCATATTTATTATACGTGGACCCTGTCAAATAAACGTGCAAATAAAAAATTGAAAAATTAAAATTATATATATAAAATTTGTATACATGAAGGAAGAATTGAAGTGTCTTCTGGAGATCATATAACCTATCAGGGTCTTCATTAAAAAAACAATCAATGGAAAACAAGAGAAACATTTGATAAAGGTTGATCCAAAACAAGGTCTAGTGGTTCTATGTAGAACATTTACTGTAAATAGATATAAATAAACTTGATAGAAATGTTCTAGAAACATATCTGGAGATCTGTAAGGGTGTATAAACTGTAAGGGTGCAATGGGAGAAATATCTTAAAAATACCTTCATTGTCACTTTGTTTTTGTACACACACATTCAAACTATAGCCCCCTAAAATCAGTGAATGTCATGCCAAGACAAGCTGCTGAAATACACCTGAAATAAAGTGGTCCAACATCTTAATCGTTAAACCTGACTAAGGTGCTACATTCAGGGCTTCACCGTGGTCTAAGGCGGATCGAATTCTGTTGCTTTAGCCCTGTCTATATATATATATATATATATATATATATACATTTGTACTTTTTATGCCTATGCAAATGAGAAAATTAAAACTAGAAACTGATTTTAAAACAAGCTCACTGTAAAACACTCTAGGCTATACTGTATGTAAAAAACATTGATGATTGAAAACATGACTGAAAACAAATCAGAGGACTTCTTCGAGCTTCTATAAGTCAATAAGTCAAACAGGATTTGAGCCAGTCTCTCAGTCAGCATGTCTCAAGTCATCGTTTGAAAGTTTCAGTGCGTTCTTGGAGCTGGAAGGGCGTAGCCTAGTGGCGCTTTGGATGACAAAAAAATAGTAAAGTGCACAGCCAAAAACTGAATTATTGAGACAAAAAAATTACACTTGAGGATTTTAGCAAATCAGTAACAGCCATATGAAACTGTTTTTTTTTTTCACTCGCTGAAAAGTTGGGAAGTAAAAACACACACACTTCTTTCCATCCATCCATCCATCCTCGTGTCTCCAAGACCGTTAAACGAGCCACAAATACGCACCTCGGACTCATGGAAGTAGATAAAAAAAATATATATATAGTCTATATAACATTTCTCTCTACTTTTGAGGCAATACAAATGAAGTGTGACTCTCCACTCTCCATCCATCATCATCATCTCTATCCAACTTGCGCGTTAATGACCATGGAGACAAAGACTGATCTTTGTGACTCAGATTAAACACTTTCTCCCTTTTTCATAGTAATAGTCAAACCTTACCTAAGAAGAAAAGTGCGAGCACAATCCCGAGGAGCAGCATGTTTGCCGTGGTTCTGGACTCTGGGGGGTAAACCGTGGATGTGGGTCTTGGTGGTGCGTTGTGGTCCAGCAGCACCGCTGTGCGCCCCGCAGACAGACACCCAGCCTGCCGCCCAGCTACATTCACCGCACCGACACTATCCGTCCTTTGTTCTTTTGCCTGCGACGGTAGAAAAGTCGCTCAAGTTTCAAAATCCCCAGAAGGAAAGAAGGACGGAGAAGCCTTGGAGGAAAGCAGAGTGTCGTGGAGCAAAAGTATACGCGCCACAGAGGCAGCCTCCTCCTGAGTGGGGATGTGTTTTAGTGCCAAGGTCTTCCAGCTCCGCACCGAAATCAACTCTACTGGATGGAGGAAATGTCAAGCGTCACCACCGGGCTGCAGCTGTGCCCGCGGACAGTCATCACGACGCGGCTCCGCTCGTGAGGGGGTCCCGGTACATTCTGAGATCATGATGCTGACAGGCTCAGAGGAGGCTGAGGTTATTAACTGGTGATATCCTTCCTCCTCCTCCTCCTCCTCCTCAGATCACCATCATCACCATCACCATCAGCGTCATCACCACCACCTTTAGGGACAGTAAGGAATGGATAAAGGCCTAGACTGAGGTCATTGAAAGTAGTCTGATATTTTAAGTTTAATTTTTTTTTTTTTTTTACATTCCTGTAACCCCCAAAAGACTTTGCATTTGATGCAATCCAAGTGGCTTTTGAAGTCTGCACCCAAGAACAAAAAAAATATTCGCACTCTTGATAATAAAACCCCAAATAGTTTTGTTTGTTGCCATTAACTCAAAGATTGAATAGATTTCCCTCAACTACCTTCCAGCAGTTTATTGGATCAGCATGTTAAATGGTTTGGACTATAGGGCTGCCACAATATCAGATTTTCACTACACGATTATCGTGGGCAAAAGAATTCACGATAACTACATTATCTAGATATCATCATTGATTTATAAAATAAAGATAACAATGCTGACAGTAATTTTTAACTTAGTTCACTGTGCGTTTTGTCTCTTTTGTGGCAAATGAATTGCACTAAAAATATAAGTGTGGTGAGGTGGAGAGAGAATCTGTAAACATAACTGTATAAAATGATTTAAAGTGGCAGTAGGCAGTATATTTTTTGCATCATTTGGCAAAAATTCCATAATAACCTTTCAGCATATTGTAATTCAAGTGTTCTGAGCGAAAACTAGACATCTGCACCTCCTCATGTCTCTGTTTTCAGGTTTTAAAAAATCTAGCCTGTGACAGGAGACTTTGGCCAATCACAGGTCATTTCAGAGAGAGAGCTTTCCTATTGGCTGTGCTCCAGTCATGTGACCGTAACTTGGCGTTCCTTCACCAGATTTCACAATGGCGGCGGCGTCACAAACTTTCTAATTTTACAGCTAAACCGTGCACTACAAGATGATTCTGAAAACATTTGAGGCGAGAAATAGGCATTAACATAACATAATATTGATTCATATTTGATCAGCGCTGCCTAGTTTGACTGTTTGGTTGGAGTTCGCAAGTGATTGACAGCCGGCTCTCATAGACGGCAGCTGGACATGTTAGTTTTACAATACACAACTGAGTTGTGGTCATTAGTAGTGGTGAAGTAGTGTTGTTTCAATGACTATAATCTTAATATATTGTCATTTAATTAAGCAAACTTTACTTTTGTTAATCACTTTACTCCAACAAAATTGAATCTTCTCATTTAAAGGTATAAACACACAGCATTCAAAGTTGGCCCGAGAGAGAGAGAGCAGCGATGGTGGTACGAGGTATAGAGTGAATGAAGAGAGGGAGCGGCGTTAGTGAGAACAAAGCAGTGAATCAGAGAAATAAAACGTTATTGCTGAAGCCCTGAGACACAACAACACAACACAATAAGAAGAAAAGAGAAAATGAATGAAGAGGGCTGCAGGGTCTCTGTAGATACAGACACCACCACACACTGCTAGTGGGGCATCAGGGATGATTGAGAGGGATTAATTTTTTCATCAGTCTATACATTATTTTATTTTTATCCTTTATACCCTTAAAGCTACACTATGATCAATATTTTTTTAATATTAACAGTTGATCGAATGACTACATGTAATGTGAAAGGTGTCACTCATTAACTCACAGTGAATTATCACCCGACTCTCCAGTTCCCCTCTGCTCAGAGTGCTTTAGCATCTTTCAGCTTATTGTTTTGGTTTTTATGGCCCAAAACTTTATTGTTTTGGCTCTCATCAACCTCATCTCCACCAGCAGGCAGCTGTTTAAAGTGAAAGTACGCTGATAAACCCACTGTTCACTACCTGCTCAGCAGCAGACAGACACAGTTAGAGACTAGCTGGTGAACATAGTGGAGCATTTAGCAGCTAAAGAGACATATTTTTCTAAAGAATTGGTGTGGACCAAAACAGAGCAAAAAGATAGTGAATATATTGATGAAATGTAGCTAGAATGTCAAAAGCGACATCCATCATCAATGAAAAGACTTGGTGCATCCAAAGGATGTATGCAGATTTTCTGTTATTGCAATGCCTTCATTCTGCAGTAGCAGCTTTAGACGAGGGGTCATCCTATTGTACTACATTTATTCTGTCTTCTTCTGCCACATATCCTTTAGTTAAAGCATAATCCACTGAATTATAACAACCCGTTCTCATTCCCAACTCGTCACATACGGACGCTTGGTCAGATCCCTTGGTGTCACTTAGGTTCAGGCAACAAAACTACTTGGTTAGGTTTAGTAAAAGATTGTGGTTTGGGTTAAAATAAGAACATTTGTTAAGTAACGTAGCCTACGGAGGTTGATGTAATTCAAGTAACGCACTTATGTACGTTAAATTACTTATGTATCTTAAAATAAGTCAACGTTGACTTCACAACAGCAGTCTCCTGGGTGAAAGTCCTGTGTTTACTTGACCCATCCATCACCCCAACCTCCTCCCTACGCTGACTTTGTCGCTCTTTATACTACGTCACCTGCTCAGTTGCTCTGAGCGTCTAATACTGACGCGGATGGGTTTACATTGGAGTTAAATGAAAGCCTGGTGCGTCTCATACAGATGCTAAAATGTGCCTTGTGCTTCAGTAGACGTAGAGGATTGTGACTAAATGTCGTTATTTGACCCTCAGGGAATGAGACCGTGCTGCTTACAATACAATCAAATAACTTTCTGGCTATTATGTTAAGCTTCACTTTATCTCTGTGCAACATAATCATGTTTCAATGTATTGTGTCGACCATAATGTGATTTAGTTTAGTATTTAACAGATTCTGTCCCCCATTTTTTTGTGAGTGCAGAGTCATATTATCATTCCTCAAAGGAGTATCATAGAAATATACACTGAATACACATACAGTAATATGAGGACCAGTGTAGCAATTTCAGTGGCCTCAGGTGACAATGGGACGGAAACAATAAAAGGAAACAAATTTGGGAGGATTATGCAATATTACAATTTTCCCATCATGTAGCCTCCAGAGTTATTTTGTCTGTCTATAGCAGTGGAGTAGTGGGGTCATTTAGAGGGCTGCAGGGGCTCCACCTGTTAAACCACTGTAGCGTACTTTCATTTCATTTGCACATAAGACCACAACAGAATAACAAAAGAATGACACTCTGACTGCCTGCAGTATGAAAATGTCTCTACATTAATCATAGTAAAAACAATTCATGTGTCTGTCTCTTGTGAAGTTCCTCCACTTATAAAAGATTAGGATCTGCTCCAGACTCCTAGTCATTTTAATTGAAGTAATATATTTTGTTCTTTATAATTACCTCCGCCAAGGCCGACGGCCTAGGAAGGAGGTTATGTTTTCACCGGCGTTGGTTGGTTGGTGTGTGTCTTTATGCTCTTTAAATTACTTCACGGCGCACTTTCTCTCAATGTTTACTGTTGCCGCTAATGGGTTTATATCATACAGTAGTTAATGGAATGCCAAGAGCGTCTCATACAGGCGCTAAAGGGTGCCTTGTGCAGCGGTATCACATTCCAACGGCCGTGAAAAAGCCTTTTTGTTCATCAAAATTGTTATTTCACATCACTTTTAATAAAATGGCTATAAAAACAAGATACATTGTGTTAATAAGTCAGCTTTAGTAGCCAGGCTGTTTCAACGGTGGCCCTAAAACATTTCTAAAGGCTGCCAACCCATTCTCACTTCCAACCCTTCAAATACCGCCATTTGGTAAGTGCCCCTCAGCATCGGATACTGACGCATAGAAGCACCCTTTAGCAACTGTATGCCGGGCTTTCAACTAACTCCAATGTAAACCCACCTACGACGCTATTTGACAGTCAGAACAAGTGAAGTAGTATTAAGAGCGCGAGGGTCCGCTCAGGGCGGGTGGGTAAAACAAACACAGGACTTACAACCAGGAGACCAGTGCTCGTGGCCCGTATGAAACTAAAAGAAAACGTTGACTTATGTCACGTGAGTCGTTAGTCTCGTGACTCGTTAGTATCATTAGTCCCATGAGTCAATTGAGACACTACTCACATGAGTCGCTAGTCAAGTAAGTCACTAGTCACTCGGTAGTCATGTGATTCGTCAGTCAGTAAAGTTAACGTCAACCACGACCGTTTCTTAAACGTTTCTTAACTCAGTGGTTGTGTTGCCTAAACCTAACTTCCTGTGAAAACAGAAGTTTATTTTGAAACGACACTATGCATGTAACGAGCAAGTCCAAAAGTAACGCAAGAGGCGTACCCCGTGCGTCGATCTCTGATGCAGAGGAACACTGACCAAGCGGCGGTATTTGACAAATTTGGGAGTGAGAATGTCGTGACGCTGCGCATGTGTTGTAAAATTAATGTTTTCCTACGTTGTTTCTTCATTTGCTTGTATTGTGTCTATTTGCATTTGTTTTTTTAATTTGCAGTGCGTTGAGCTCTCAGGTCTCTCTCTCTCTGCTTCCAGTCTTTATGCTAAGTGAGGCTAACCACGTCCTGACTACAGCTCTGTGCTTAAAAGGACAGTGTGTAGGATTTGGTGGCATCTAGTGGTGTGGTTGCACATTGCAACCAACTGAGTATCCCTATGCTCACCCCTCACTTTCCAAGACTGTGGCAACATGAGCCAATGAAACAATCCATTATGGAGGATCAGTCTTGAAATTGGTTTGTGTGTATTTATAATTTCATTCTCAAATTTGAGCATATTTTAAGACATGCATGTGTCTTTTGATTTGTGCCTATTGCTCTCCAGTGGTTTCAGCGCTGGGTAGTGTGGATGTTGTCTGGATGTGGAGCAGAGCGCTGCGGCCGTGCTCCTCGCCCACAGTGCTGTGGTGTGGTGTGGGCCGTTAGGTGCATTGCTGGACTGGATGATTGTATAAATGGAGGCGAGAGGAGCTGGAGGAGACACTTTTTATGGCTGGCCAACCATAAATAGCAGTAACACATATATAGGCAAAGTGCATAACACTCACACATATACACACAGTCTGCCATCCTGTGCTTAAATTTACTCACATGCAATTTCTATAATTGGAGATGGAAGCAGTGGAGATGGCACACAGTTTTATTGGGCGATGCATTTGCAAAATGCTAATGCCTGAGTGTCACAGATTAGCCTCACTGACAACAGGAGCAACAAGATAATAGAATTAGAATTTCAACCAAACTATCTGGTTTTGTTTCGCACAGAATCATGAGCCCGCTCTCAACTGGGAGGGCACAGAGACAATGACGGGTAGGATGCTTTTGTTCATATATTAACAGCTCTACTTACAAATCGCAAACTGTAATCAGTGAGTCCATTTGAATGATGACATGCGACACACACACACAAATACTCACACACACACACAAAAGTGTTGCAACCTTGTCCCATCAAGCAAATTACATAGCTCTCTGTTCACCCCCAGAGGTCATTCAACCTCATGCCCTGTTGGGCAACAAGCTGCTCTGCTAATCAGTGGAGAGCCTCCTCTCCAGGGAGAGACATATGGTGAACACCACTGTGACATCACAACAAATAACCGCCACTGTGACATCACAATAGAGGCGTTGCAGTGGCACCATGAATTCTCTTTGTGACCACATCTGGCTCCACTATGGAGGTCTACTGCCAAACTGGCTGTAAGGTCTATAGCCTACATATATCTACAAGGCTAGAAGAATTTAGCCAACCATCCTCTGTTTTTGTATTTATTTTATTTTTGCACTCATCTAGGTAAAACTGAAAAAAGAGTGTGTGGAAAAAAGTGGATATAATTCTAGATTTAATTTCAATTTAAGTTTCCTGACCCACAGTAAGCTGCTCGTCTTTAGCTGAAGTTTCTGCAGAAATCCAATCAACATAATCAGTGTAAATGTGCCACGGTTACCTCATGCTAATGGCCTTCATTGTCTCTGAAACAACAACCTTTGCATGTACAAAGTGTTGCTCGGCTAATACTAACAGTGTAACAAAGATACCACTGACACGAAGGATGCAATCATCTGCAATCATTTTAATGCAATTATTTGAATGGATTTGTCCATATTTATAAATGGTGATGATGTTGCTGTCCTCAACAAATGTTATTTGTATTTAAGCTGCCTAGCAAGCCGGTGAGAACTACTTTGGCTGGTGAAAATATTTCCCTGAGTAAATTTAACTTGTGTGAGGTCCTTCAATAAACCTCCTGCAAATGACACTGCTGATGAATAGTCATTGAAAAGCTCTCTGAAATAGTAGTCATTATATTATATTAACAAATGCAATTACAAGCAAGCAACAGAAGTACAACAATTTAAGTCTAAAAGAGACATTTTTTAAGAGACATTTGTTATTATAGCAGAAGACTACAGGGATGCTCTAAGGTTCCAAATTCCAACTACTGGGTAAACCTAATAGTGGCAATCATTGTTTGCCATTATCACATTTCATTGTTATTATTGTTATTATGGAAGACATTCATGGTGTATAGCGCTCTCTTGTTCATGAGAAAAGTGACAGAAATAGTCGTGTAAAGATTGTAAAAAGAGAGATGGAAAGAGAAGTTCAAACCTGTCTCCTTTCTCACCTCCACATGGCCAGCCAATCACAGCTTGAAGCGGGCGTGAATGTCATATCGTTCATTTCGGAAAGTTACAGAAACTAGAGAAAGATATGAACTGGGAAAGAGCGCGCACCACAGACCTGCGCATCGTGCGCAATGGATACGCAGCCAGATAATGGGTAGTTTGACACATCACTGTAAGGAGGTACACTGCCCCAGACCTAGAACGACGTAACGGACCCACACGATCAATTATAAGTTGTTCAAAAAGGCTGACAGATGGCAGGAATAGGGAACAAAGGCGCAGGCGTTATATTCTGGTTAGGTTTCCCAGTGAGCTGACGTGTGTGACAGGTTTTAATATACGCAGCAACATCCATTTTCATACACGTCCAAAAGAAGTGCCGGAGGACCTGGTCATAGGTCTTCCTGACACCACTGTGTCCAGATCCATCATGAGCTAACTTCAACACAGACTCCCTGAATTGGCAGCACAGTCTGAATAATGGGGTCTCCAACGTAACTCTCACCGTGAGGCACCCGTTTTCTTACCAGCAGCGCATTGTGCATAAAATAACCCAGAGAACTATTTTTCACCTCCTCCCAGGGAAGCACCTGCTCGAACAAACCCCTCATCAGAGAAGGATCAGCTAGCTGTTAACTCTTCAGGTCTCCCTGCGAAACTGACAACTCTGATGCGTCACACTTTGAATTTTCAGAACGAGACACGGAATTAAAATTTGCACGCGTCATGGAACCACACATGCCGTGAAGACCTCTGGGAAGTGCACTTAATTTTCATCAGGTTGCTTCCTCACCAGTGGGACAGAGGAAACCACAGGAGGCAGTGGCGGAAAATCAGCCCAAACGCCAAACCCTCCTGCCACACCATTTCCAAAAATTAGCGTGATGCCCTCAATTGGAACACTGAAATACTTGGCCCTGAAACAGTACACCCTGTGTCACTCTCATCTGAAAATGGCAGCACTTAAGCCTGAATGAAGGAATCAAATGCAGCAGTGTCTGTGTGTTAATACAGTCATCTGCCAAAGCAGACGCTTCAGTAACAGTTTCTACTTTTTGATCACTGATGCATGTAGCAAAACTCACAGGTATTTGATTCTGACTGTAACTTAAAAGAGACATTAAAGGGACTGTTTGTAAGAATCAGAAATTGGCTGTAACAGCGACACCTGTGGCCGTTAAGTCAACGAAAGTCAGCGTCCTGTTGCTCCGCTTGCCCGTGTGCACTCGCTACGTGAATGTGAGCGAGCATCCGTCAAAACAGTGAGGAGACACACGTCAGCTAAAACCACAATATCACTCTATATTTCAGCTGCTTGGCAGTAATGTTAGCTGACCAGACGAAGGTCTCTCCATGAATCAATACTGATCCTAGTGTTGGCTTTTCCTGCTTCAGCCTCCCGACCGCGGCCGGAGGAAACAGGGAAGACATCGGCACGCGGTCGGAGACGATAACGTTACTCGCTGTGGAGCCCCCTCACTTCACAAGACACGGGAACACCTCTGTTGGTCTGGAGGAGCTGCAGCAGCTATTTCTGCACAAACGTCCACTGTACATTTACTAGATATTCTCAGAGCTAAACTAACTCTTCTGCAGTGTGTAGTGTGCGCGCATGCACATGAGGTGGAGCGAGCTGAGTGAAGGCAAGCAAGCAGGCAGAGGAGCAGAGGAGCAGAGTACAGCAGAGACTCCGGTCCTGGAGACCAAAGCTACGGTCTCCTCCGCGTCCTCCAACCGCGGCTAACACTGTTTTGCAAGACGGGCTTCACTAGATAGAACATTGCGGTTTTGGTGCTTCCGTGTAGTTTGTGTTGGAGTCTGAGTCTGAACAGCGTAGCCACACGGGAGCGCGCATGGGACACCGACCCGGATTGATTTACACGTGTAAGAAGTTACAAACAGTCCTTTTTAAATAGAAAAAAAAACTAAAATTAGGACAGAAAAAGTTCATCATTTTAAAAAGAAAAGAATGTAACATTCAATCAAGCTCCATTAACCATTCATTACGTAAAAAACTTAAACTTTATTAGATTAGTCGTATACATACAGGTACATATTTGACCTCTGCATTTAACCCATCCTTAGGAGCAGTGGGGGGGCTGTAAAGCACCCAGGGAGCAACTTTGGGTTCAGTGTCTCACTCAAGGACACTTCTACATGCTTAACTTCGCCAAACCTTACGGTTAAAGGACGACCGCTCTACCCACTGAGCTACAGCCACCTCCTAACCTGTTTCACATGTATACACACGTTAACCATGATGTAATCTGACTGTTCAATCCATCATCATCATCATCACGTTCATCTTTTGCTGACAAACCATTGGTGTCATCACAGGATACAACCTCATTACAGAGCTGTAGCTTGAACTGCCTGCTGTATGGAAACCACAGTCCATGTATATCTAAATTCATCCAATTTTCACTTGATAACCAAAAAAAAAATACAACTCGGATGGGAGCAGAGAAATTCATTGCGCTGGCAACTTGTTTCGATGAGTGCTGCTGGAGTGACTGCAGCTCAATAAGCCTGAATAGGAAAATCTGACATCAAAGTGAAAATTCTCCACATCTGTGAGCCATCAGCTGGGTCACTGAAAGACAAGTTATGTAACGTGTGTGCTAATATTCAGATATTTCATGTGGTTTATCTATAAAACATGCCGCCCTCTCAAAACTTCTAAACAAATTTAAGTTCCCAACAGGAATCTCCCTCCTCTGCTGTGACAGTGCTTCATGGCTTCTTGTTTGTCAAGACTCCTCTTTGATGATACTGATCAAATAGATGGTGCAGAGAATCAGCCTCATAAAGTCATTAACATCAAATACAACTGTTGTTTTTCTTTATTTCACATTCATTTTGTAGGCTTTTGTCTGTTTGTTTTTGACTGAAATTGGGGTCCATGACAGGCTATAGAAAACAATTGTGAAGTTTTATTTTTTTAAAAAAAGCCCTTTGATGGAGTTCAGTCAAAGAAATATGCTTCGACTTTTTGGGTTCAGAAGCACCACCACCATCAGTGCAAAGTTCTACCTTCGTATCTGTGATAAGTGGAGCTGTATAGCAAATCTATTGTTCATTTTGTGAAAAAAGCGCAGAATTTGGTACATATATAGCTTAATATGTTTAGAAGAAGTCTGGCTAGTGGGCCAGGGCAGATTGGCATTCTGATGACCATGGCAGCCATTTTCCAAAATGACAGCACCACAAATATTATTTACATACCAATTAAAGTGAAAAAAATATGTTTTATTACAATGTAAAGCAATAATAATTGAACCCCCCCCGCCTCCATCCGAAGGAGAGAGGAGAGTTAGATAGTCACGTTTGATCGTCTTCTCTGCGCTCACTAAACCATTTAACGGTGGTAGCGATGGGTGGTGAGTACAAAGAGCGGGGATTTAATCAACGTGAGCTTATGACCCATACGCTTACTGGGAATTCCTCGTTCAAGGGAAATAACTGCAATCCCTAATCGCCATCACGAGTGGGGTTCAGCGGGTTACCCAAGCCTCTCGGCGAAGGGTAGACACACACTGATCCACTCAGATCACTCACATCTAAGGGCATCACAGACCTGTTATTGCTCAATCTCATGTGGCTGAACGCCCCTCTAAGAAGTCGGATGCCAACCAGTCTCGTTCGCTATCGGAATTAACCAGATAAATTGCTCCACCATCCACCAGAAAGTTTGCTCCGGCTGGTGGGCGGTGCTTGGTATTTCCTCAACTGATCTCAACATGGCTGCCGGGTCACAAACTTTCTCATTTTACAGCTAAACAGTACACTACAAGATGTTTCTGAAAACATTTGAGGAGAGAAATAGGCATTACAGTAACAGAATATTGATTCATATTTGATCAGCGCTGCCTAGTTTGACCGTTTGATCGGAGTTCGTGAGTGATTGACAGCCGGCTCAGAGACGGCAGCTGGACGGCAGACTCCAGGTCAGCTCTGACTGCTTGTTTTCTTCCAGTCTGTGAAATCTTGCAGATACCATTAGGAGCACCGGAGGACACAGAGGGACATTCTTTTTTCAGATTACCTGTCTCATGCACTACTGTCAGAATACAGTGACCGCTTTATAAAAATAATATTTTAATCACATTTGCTCCAATTCCACCCACCGCAGCTTTAATGTTTCATCCACACCCTCTCGTCACAGCAGAGGAAAGCACAGTGCTATCGCCAGATGAATGACAGCGTCTTCTAGCGGGTCTACATGGTCCCTCCGCATGGGGACAAGCTACCTACCTAACTAGCCAGCCAGCAGTCTCCGGGAGCTGCGTCCGTTTTCTTCCCGGCGAGCTGCGACCACACACTTTACGGCCTCATTGATGTGTGTTCTGTTGTCACCATAACAACTAACAACAATTGCTGTGGGGAAACAAATTTAGTCACGACATGCTATGACAAGAAATGCTAATTAATTTGGTGAAGTTAATTAACCCAGTACGTTCTCATTTCCAGGGCGTAAAATACCAACACTTTGTCACGGCCGTCGGCGTTCGATAACACCGAACAAGGCACCCTTAAGCATCGGTATGTGACGCACCAGGCTTTCCATTAACTACAATATAAACCCATCCGCTGCAACAGTAAACACTCGGTGTGGTGACGTAGTTTAAAGAGCGAAAGAAACATTCAGGGTGGGCAGAAGGGGGAGGTGGATGGGTCCAACAAACACAGGGCTTTCATCCAGGAGACTGCTGTTCGTGTCCCGTGTGTTAAGTTTCACTTTCACGTTACAATCAGCCGTTCATTCGTGTCCCATGTACACAACGGCAAGTCACATTTGTTTCACACACATTGTTTAATTCACATCATTAAGCACATCGGCAAAGCATCAGTATGTGATAAGTTGAGATGAGAATGTGTTAATTAACCAAATAGCATGATTTCACCCAATCATGACCCATCATGATCGTAATTAGCAGATAAATAAGTGCTCTGTTTTTGTAGAGCTACTATTAGGCCACAGCTGCATTTTGTCCTAAAACTGTTCTCTTCCTGTGACTTCTTAAGTTGACCAGTTGACTTTTTAAATCTAGTCTAATATGAAAAGAAGTGTGTTTGTTGTGGAAACTCCACAGTATATCGCCCCTCCAAAGCTTCATGACAAACAAAGAAATGCTTGACGCGCGTAATTTACAGTCCACTTTATCCTGTTGTGAGTTTGAATGCTGCACACCGCAGAGAGCATTTTGTGGAGTGATTTGTAGACAACATGACCTATTATCCAGATCACAGTTGAAAGCTATAGGTGAGCAGGAAATATTCAGCTAACAGCGTGTAATCTGAATGCAATAATAACAATAATTGTCTTGCTCTTGGGTAAGACAGCTTCAACATTCCCGCAGTTCAGTCACCTCGGGTCAGTTGTTGCGGAGCATTTTGGCTGTGACAAAGTTGGCAGCAAAGACACAAACATGAATTTCTCAAACTTGCTCAGTGGGTAGACAAGTTCTAATTGTACCTGAAGTGCACACGGCTTGACACGTTGTCGCTGGAGCAGTTGCTTGCAGTTTTTCCTTTATTCTTTATCTGAATCATTTCACTGTTTTTCATTTGTCTTTTGCTTTTTTTCATGTTAGTTCAGCTTGCGGGGATTGGAGGTTGTGCATATTGTCACAACACAGTAAAACTATAACATCCAAACTAGGACTATTGAGTTCCAGCCTACAGATCACTTTTCTGACATATTCAGTGCTTGACTTGGAACTGTCTTGTTCTTGCATGTTGACTAAACCTTTTTCCAACTTTTTGAAAAGTTGCATACCTCTCCACTTGGTTCCACTTTGTGTATATTATTCTTCACAGCACTACAAACAAACCAGAGCTTTGAAGAATAAAACTATTCATTTCAGTTCTTAAAAAAATAAAATATATATTCAAGAAAAGAAGTTGTTATATTTTGGGATTAAAGTTGTAATATTGCCAGAAAATGTTGGAACCATCACAAAACCTCAACACAAGCCAGAAGACTAGTGATGCTATAACAGCCTTTAACCACAATAACATCCATCCATCCATTATCTATAACTGCTTACTCTTAACTACGACAGAGTATTAGGGCCACATTGAGGTAAAAAGTAAAGTCGTAATATTACGAGAATAAAGTCACAAAAGAGGCAATTTCCCCCAGGTCCGTGTGGTTCTTTCTTCGGAATAAACGTAGTTTCCTGCACAATCTTTTCAAGATTGTGATAATTATGATAATGTGGTGCTGATGTGTCAAAAGATTATTTCCTAATTTGTGAAACCTAAACTAAAGTATAACTTCACAAGATTCTCCACGTTCCTCATTTTCACACAGATGACACTCTGCTCTATTTCCCCTATAAAATAACTACTTTATAATATTATTAATTTATTCTCATAATACTACGACTTTCTTTCTCGTAAACTTCTGACTTTATTCTCATAATATTACGACTTTTTTTCTCGTAAACCTATGACTTTATTCTCGTAATATTGACTTTACTCTCGAAATCTCAGATTTATTTTTTTTCCACAAATGTGGCCTCAAATGTGTGCGGGGGGGCTGGAGCTGATCCCAGCTGACATTGGGCGAAGGTGGGGTACACCCTGGACAGGTCACCAGACTATCACAGGGCTGACACATAGAGACAGACAACAATTCACAATCACATTCACACCACATTTAGAGTCAACAATGAACCTAAGCTGCATGTCTTTGGACTGTGGGAGAAAACAGGAGAACCCGGAGAAAACCCACGTTAACACGGGGAGAACATGCAAACTCCACACAGAAGTGTCATCCATGCCGCCCCACCACAATAACAGAACAGTATGATTTAATTTGTCAGACCTTACAGATGTCCCAAGGACGCCCCTTTGCTTAGATGTATGTTGCAGTCTAGTTAGCATGTCCAATTCTTGTGTATCAAGGAAAGGTTTCCCAATGCCCTATATGGGAAGTCGTCAGTGGGGTAGGTGGGCAGGGAAGGAGGGAGTCATTCTCTTTTGCATGCCACCACACATGTCTTTGGACCCTTGAAAGCAGATTTCTCTGGTCTTGCAGGAGGATCTGCCATAAGTCACTCTTTCTTGGTTTCCAAAGAAAAGGCATTTTCAAGGGTCCTGAGAGATGCTTACCAGAAGTTCAAGGATCAAAGAGGGTTGGTTGCTGGGTTCAGGAGATGTAGCCTCTACCCAATAGCCATTGTCATAGGGTCACATCGACTGGGCTGCGGCGTAGGACGTCCTTCCCACCTCCGCCAACCCCATGGGAATCTTCCTGGGCCATCCCAGCCGTGTTTTTCAGTCGTTTGTCTCATACACATCTGACGGAACAAACGCTTCTATCTACTGTCCACACAGGCCATGTAATGGCTTGTGTATTGCTCACACTATGTACGCAAAAACTGCAGATTGAAGCTTACTTTCATGCTTCGAGTCTGTTTTCGGACCTACACTCAATACTGTGCCTGAATGTATAGTCATAGACAGAGGGGCTGAAGCTGCTGCTGTTGTTCTGCTAACGTGCTGCTCACTCTACACTTCCTGTGTAGACATGGTGCCGTAGATGCCGCCAGCATGGCTGTAAACTCTCAGCGGCAAATTCACAAAAGGATTGGGCGGCTTTTGCGGCCGCTAAACCTGCACTAATAAGACAAAAACAAACCGTATAATTCTCAAAGCACCGTCAAAAGGGTGAAATCCACCCCTGACTGCGCTGCCAAGCAAATAGCGTCTCGGTGCTCCTGTGCTACTTGCACATATTTAAATGAGGTAATATGCAGACAAAATTGGCCCCTTTCTATGTAAATGAGCCTCATTGCAAAAACAGTCCAATTTTCAAAGATCACTAATAGCCACACAAAGTTACAGTGAAATTATTAGCGTCTTCAGAGAGTTGGTGGTAATTGAAGAACATTTATTACCAGTCAAACTCAGTCATTTTGGCATGCACTGATAGGATGCAATGGTTTCAATAACTAATAAAGTTACGCTGCTGTGCCTCGTGCGTTTCTCTTAAAGGGGAGATGCATTTATGGTTTCTGCTGTAGTGGGATCGCTGCAGGTCAATCAATTAAATTAATCAATTAAAAAAAAATGTCTCCAAAAAAATCTTAAAATAAGAGAATGTAATTCATATTTTCCTCATCAATGATGTATTATTTCACCCACCCGCATTTGAGTACACGGTGCAGAGGTGCATATGGGCGCAATGACAGGAGAGAAGTTAAATGAGCCCGAGTCGGCCCGAATCAACTCAGCGCCTCGATGCCTCAGGCTGGAGGACACTCACCCCTCACAACCGACACATTGGCCTCAAGCACATTTATACTTTAACTGCAATCAGACACCAAAAAAGGGCAAATTGCCTGCAGCTGCAAAACCATATATATGGCCTTGTTTGCGCTGTAAACAATATCTTTTGTTAATCAAACCTTGAGACGGGGCATATATCGGTTTCAAATGATGCGCTATTCATGGTGCCATCAGCGGTCCATTCTTTGTGAATTCACCCTTCAGTCTTATTGTTGCTGATAAATAGATTTCATCTGGCGATAGCAATGTGCTCTCCAGGAGTGTGTGGATGAAGCATTAAAGCTGCAGTAGGTAGAAATATATCACTATATCCTGACAGTAGTGCATGAGACAGGTAATCTGAAAAAATAATTTGCCTCTCTGTCCTCCGGTGCTCCTAATGGCTTTCACAGACCGGAGGAAGACAACCAATCAGAGCTGATCTGGAGTCTGCCGTCCAGCTGCCGTCAATAAGCAGCTGTCAATCACTCACAAACTCTGATCGAACAGTCAAACTAGGCAGCGCTGATCAAATATGAATCAATATTCTGTTACTGTAATGCCTATTTCTCTCCTCAAATGTTTTCAGAAACATCTTGTAGTGTACTGTTTAGCTGTAAATTTGACAAATAGGACTTGGTCTTGGACTTTATTGGGGCTTGGTACAGCTACAGTATGATCCTCGCAGGTCTCTCGTGGCTGCTGGTTCGTTTCCCTGTGACCATTGACCCTTTCAGCGTTTGGCTTCTACACGCCAACTGCATCCTATCACTGCTGCTCGCGTGTAAAAAATGGAAGGAAAAAGGAAATATCCAGAGAGGAGAAGGGTGCAGATCCGCGCAAGCATGAAATAACATATATTGTTACCAAATCTCACAAACAATTTCACATGAAATTTCTCCCACTCAACCTCTCTCCTACCTACACCTCTCATTTTCTGTGGTACCCTTTGTCTCTAGCCATCCATCTCTTGCCTCCCCCCCACCCCACCCCCCCCCTCTGAATGTCTCTCTCTCTTCTCCAGGTTGCCCTCCGCCTCCTCCCGTCTTCCTCTCGTTACCATTTTATAGGCTTGTTAGTTCCACTTGAGATGCCAAATGACAAACAATCTAAACCCAGTGAGCCGCTACCTTGCTGCCCTCGTAGAGCTGCAGAGTCTAAACAAACAGGATATGAGCTGAAACACTCACACAGTCCGCCCCCCTGCCCGCCCACCACGAATCCTCATATAGGATTTAGACACTTAAACACACACATGAGCTGTGTAACGACAAACACAGTCATTTTTAACCTTTGAATTCACAGTGTGAAGAGGTAGCGAGCAGGGTTACATCAGCTACTGTTGCTGCGGTGTATTGTACCTTTTTTTCAAGTTTGATTGATTATTATTGCTGTTTTTTTTACCAATATCATTTATATATTGTATTCATGAGTATATTGTTTATATTATTAGGATATATTATATTATATATATTATTATGATGAAATTCAGTATAGAGTTTAAGTGTCCCTTTATGGTCAAAATGCTGATTTCGGGGCTTTTCCATCAATACAAGAATTAAATTCTGTGCAATATAGAATAGTCAAATTATACAATATTGAAGGTGCCCGTGGAATTTTCCTGTAAAACAGTTATGTATATGTTCAATGTTGCTCATCAAAACTCATAGTGTGAATCCTTGAGCTTAAACATGTTGTATTTCCTTCCTCATAAAACATAAGCTGATGTTTTAAGTAGTTTGAATCTGTTATTGTTCACACTCATGTCTGCTAGCTTGCAGGTCTTCTTCCTTACCTACCTGTTGATCAGTGGATGAATGATCAGTGGAAATCAATGATCCAGTCATGGTTAGATCTACTGAGCCTGTGACAATATATAATATAATTATATAATGTTGTCTGTGGTTCTCAGCAGGAAACCAATGGATTGCCTACTCCGGGTAGGGAATGAGTCCTTACCCCAAGTCAAGGAGTTCAAGTACCTCGGGGTCTTGTTCGTGAGTGAGGGGACAATGGAACGTGAGATTGGCAGGAGAATCGGAGCAGCAGGGGCAGTATTGCATTCGCTTTACCGCACCGTTGTGATGAAAAGAGAGCTGAGCCGGAATGCAAAGCTCTTGATCTACCGGTCAATCTTCGTTCCTACTCTCACCTATGGTCATGAGGTCGAAATAGGTTTCCTCAAGAGGGTGGCTGGCGTCTCCCTTAGAGATAGGGTGAGAAGCTCAGTCATCCGTGAGGGACTCGGAGTAGAGCCGCTGCTCCTTTGCGTTGAAAGGAGCCAGCTGAGGTGGTTCGGGCATCTAGTAAGGATGCCCCCTGGGTGCCTCCCTACGGAGGTGTTCCAGGCACGACCAGCTGGGAGGAGGCCACGGGGAAGACCCAGGACGACTAGGTGGAGAGATTATATCTCCACACTGGCCTGGGAACGCCTCGGGATCCCCCAGTCAGAGCTGGTTAATGTGGCCCGGGAAAAAGGGAAGTTTGGGGTCCACTGCTGGAGCTGTTGCCCCCGCGACCCGACCCCGGATAAGAGGTTGAAGATGAGATGAGATGAGATGTTTGCGGCTCTGGAGGCGCTATGTCAAGTCTGAGAAAATGACTCATGTGACATCACCTGCCGAGCTCAGTTTGTGCTGAAAGAATACAATCAGGCACTAAAATGTGTTTATTATATGACTTTAATTCCAACCATGGATGTATTAAAGGGAGAGTTTGGGTGTTTTGGAGTGGGCTTGCATGAGGTACTTATCCATAGTCAGTGTATTAGCTACAGTAGATGACAGTCAGTGCGCCCCACGTTTGGAGAAACAAGGAGGAGACTCCTATAACTGTAAAGTATTTTTAAAATTCATCAACAATTTACAAATGATTCAGTTTAAACATCTGTATCAAGATGGCACATATGTGGGATGGAGATTTAAATGATGTGTAGCAAAATCTTTTTGTTTCCCCTGCGTTACTTAGAGATGTTAAAGAAACCATTTCATTTTTATTTCATTTTTTTTTTTGTATGAGAAAGATTCCTTTTCAGGGCAGCAGAGGATTCCATGAATATCAATATCAAACCTTTATTAAACCTAATTTACAATTAATAACACTGAGACTCCGCTGAGGGCTGATGGTAAGTGGTATTAATACCAGACAGGGACTACGGGATTAGCAGGATTCTCCTCAGTTTTTCCTCCTAGAGATATTTAAATGTCCTGCATCGTAGCGTTATTAATAATGCTGTTAAAGAACTTGAAACAGAAGTCAAAACAGTGTAAAGAATGTAGAATGTGTAAATATTGTAAACAACTGACTATTTCTAAACATTGACCCTTGACGCAGCCACGCAGTTCTTCCAGTCGTCCGCTTTCCACTTCAACTGGGCATTTTTTCTCCAAGGTTAAGTACCGTTTGGTGTATACAGTGCATGTTCAGTGCACATGAGCGTAAGAGTATAGTGTGCTATGTAAAACTACAAACAGCGCCATGTGAACCATAAAAAGACATGTGACAGCTCCAACACACAGAGCACTTCTCCTTTATCAAACATCTGCTGATACTGTGCTCTGCTGTTGGCTCTGGGCCTCGGTGAGTGACTGTTCCATGCCACTATCTGAGCCATCACCACCCTGTGTGTGTGAGTGTGTGTGTGTTTGTTTTCTGTGGTGGAGGGGAGGTGCAGGGTGAACAAACATGTCCTTTTGAGTCAGTGGCTGCAGAGCTAATATTGACCAGCGCGCCCGGCGTCATGTAGCAGGTCAAATTAAGCACAGTAGCGACGGTCGCAGGGGCACAAAGAGCCAATGACACGCCTTATCACCTGGATGAATTAGCCTCCGTCTGTCAGACTGATCACCAACACAACACACAGTGAGGGAGGGCGGGGGGGGCTTCCCATATTTACGCTGCAGCTGTGCATCATGTGTATTTGGAACAGCAGCTTGTGTTGTACTCATTTTCTTACTCTTACTCATTTCCCTTTTTAGGCGTTTATTCTTTTCCGCCACCTCATGTACAGATAAGAAGACCTGGAAAAGAGGATTAGAATGTCATATGGTAGCTAACCGAAGAGGCGTAGGCTACTAAGCACTCACTCTTTTCTCTTTTTTTTCTTTTAGTCACATATGATACCAGAAAAAAATACCTCGAAAACTATGAATTCATCCTTAATTCACCCCCGAAAACACACTCAACACCTTCCTACATTAGGGTGTTGATTTACAAATTCATTTGAAATAGTTGAAACATCTGTTCATTCATTATTCAGTGTTATAAAGTGTACAAGTGTAAATTAAATAAAATTAAAAAAAACAACAACACTTTTTGTTTTTCAATTGCCAACATACAAATGTGTCTAGAGAGACATATAATGTGCAGTAATATGTGTTTTATGAACATGGAAAATGTGTCTAGAGAGACGGAAAATGTGCAGTAATAGTGAAAACTGAAGACTGGAAAAAAGGACAATTGTGCTATGTGAATAAAAACAGTGGAGAATTCAGCAAAAGGAAAGCCACGTCTCCCTATATCATCATTTCTTTCCTGTATTCCAGGACACATGTGGCTGTTTATGGGTGCTGCTGTAACACTAACTGTATAATTTTGATATATTCTTTGGAGCTCCTCAGAACAGTTTCCAAATTAGCTTTAAAATGAACCATAACATGATGTCGTGATCGCTGGGATGTCGTATGGTGCTTGGAACATTTAAAAAAAAAAAAAAAAAAAACTCCCTCAATATCAAAATGCACACTGCGCTGTAGGCTTAGTATGCATACGCACAACAAGTCCCTTGAGTGGATTTATTGAGCTTATTATCGTCGCTGATTGAACAGAGCAGTTTCAGCGAGATGTGTCTTGGTACAGCGTGGCAAACAAACAAAGTGGTGCGGGGGATGGCTGAATGAAGGAAGAAAGATCTCTGACATCGAAGGAGCAAAGGGAAGTAGAAATACAAATACGGTGCTGTGAAGTATAAAATAAATGCAATTTGTTATGTTGAAAAGTCGCTGCCATGGCAAGAAAAGAGAAGGAGGCGTATAGCCTTAAATGTATTCCCAATGTCCCCATATTGATAAGTTAAATAAAGTAAAACAGAAGAGAATATGTTTTTTTCAGACTTTGATTTATGTACTGGCCTCGTATTCCTGACATCAGTAATAAAGGGGGACACTAAAACACCCAGGTTGTGTTTGTGTGCACACCCCTTATAACTGCTGCTGCTGTAGCCTAATTGTATTTTAAAAGATTGAACTAATTACATTACAAAGGAAACAAAAGCCAATTTACCTTTTCCTGAAACAAACTGGAGGGTTCCTAATTAGATCAGTGAAACTCAGGATTTCATTGGAATGTCTCTGTTGTATGTGTATTTAAAGCTGAGGGTCATTATGTACAACACTTTACAGACAGGAAGGCTGCGTTCCAAAACCAGCAGGAATAAAGGACACGTTCCAAACTGGTTCTCACGTGAAAGCACAAAACACAGCTGCATATTTGCAAGAATGAGACTGAGGGCCCCGTCTAACACCCGGAGCAAAGAGGCGCAAAGCGACACAACCGTCCTTGCTAGTTTCACGCCGACTCGGTTGTCATTTTCACGCCCAGCGCCCATGTTGTGTAAGTAGCAAATATAATTGCGCCCATCTGTGCGAGAGATCACGGTGTACACACTCACCTCTGTGGCGTCTCCTCCCATCATCCCTCTGTGTGTGTGAGTGTAGACGTAGGCTACTTCACAGTTTGTGGGCCCTCTCCCTCTAAACAGTGGCGTTTTGAGGCTGATGGATCCGTGCGTTACGCACCGCCTCTCCGGCAGCACCCGGCTGCCCATGCGTAATGCATCTTTGGAGGATTCCACTCAGCCGGTCCGAGCCCCCTGTGGGTTGCATCAGAAAGAAAAAAACAGTTTTCATTATTTATTAATATATGTTTATCATATTTAGCGTAGTGCTTATTATCATATAATTAATTTTGCCCCTCCGTGCTGCCTGCACCAGCTAAATAGCTTATTGGTGCATTTGCTCATATGCAGTCAGATGGAGTTGTTGATGGGACAGAGGATTGGGAGACGGTGGAGGCAGAGGCTCCACCGTCTCCAAGCACCACATATACCTGTTTGCACATTTCACGTTGCGCACGAGCAGATCCGTTTCTTCAGCAGAAAACCACTCGCTTCTCTAATTTGCCAAATCCACCTTTTAAATAGCAGTGCACCAATGTGCAGGCGCACCTGGCTTTTAAAGGGAATGGGAGACGACACTCTGATCGGTTTAATTCCTGTTACGCCCAAAACACACCTATGATTAATTAAGAGACTAGATACAACCCCTTTGCCCCTTGCGCCTTACTTTATGCCCAGATTGTGCGCCGTTTAACTAGCAAAAGTAGAATTTGGACACGCCCTAAATTCACTTTAAACCATGCGCTATTGAGCGTTTAAATATGGCGCTGAGTCTTTTGAGTCTGTCAAATGGAATTATCCTCGATATCTTAATTGACTAGAAAGAAAGACACTATCATCAATCATGGGATTGTTATTAAGATGTTTTTAAAACAGGAATTAATTCAAGATAAATACGTAATGTCTTCTGTCTTGTCTTTTTGAAAGCAACTACAAGGAACTTTCATTTTCTGTTGATTTTGGCGGCCCCTGTGGACAAACGTGGTAGTGTGTCTCATGAGCACCACCGCCTCGTAACGAAAAGATCTCGATGTGGCTAGCGCGTCACGTGCATTTGTTTTGGAAGTGAGTGAAAGAAAGATGCAACTCGATCATAAATAGGTTTACTCACTTCATATATACAAACTACTGTCGATTGCCTGGTGCATGTTGGTCATCATGCTCAAAATCACAGAAAGCTTTCCGGTGCTTGCTTTGCTCGAGAAACCAGCTAACGTTACATTCAATTAACGTTAGCCACCAACGTAAATTCATATTATGACATAAAACTACATCTCAATGTATTTCATACAAACCTGTCTCCTACAAAATTACGTTTTAAAACAAGTTTTAATGTCTTAAATTGAAAAAAAAAAAAAAAAATGCAACAAAACTACTTGGTTAGTTTTAGTAAAAAAAAAATCATGGTTTGGTTTAAAATGATATGATTAAACGTTTACTTTTAGTTTCACAAGGAACATGAACAGCAGTCTCCTGGGCAATAGTCCTGTGTTTGTTTGACCCATCCACCACCCCGACCTCCTCCTCCTATACCCAGAGTGCTGCTATCATTACTGTCATTACAAACATATTTGTGATACGTCAAAAACAAACGTAATCCGTGACAAAATATGTTTCCCTCAAAACGTAATCCACAATGCAGTTTTGTTGTATGTGAATGTGATTTTTAGGAGACAGAGCTGATTTCATAAATAAAACAGGTTCATTACACACCAGTCGAGGAGGAAGAGGGACGATTCAGGATCAGTTCTGAATCCTTTCAAATCCCACAAATCTCTCCATCTGTTGAATGACCGACAAGGTTGACTCTCATTTTCGCCCATTCTCTATTGTCCCTTTTTTGCTTTATTTTTGTTCTCAATTCTTTTCATTTTCATGATCCTGCCCCAGTATGAGCCATAACCGCTATCGAATGATCAATTGATTCAAATATTTAATCGTGATTAATCGCATGACTGTCCATAGTTAATCGCGATTCATTTTAAATTAATCGCACATTTTTTATCTGTTCAAAATGTACCTTAAAGGGAGATTTATCAAGTATTTAATACTCTTATCAACATGGGAGTTGGTAGTTATGCTGCTTTATGCAAACATATGTATATATGTATACAGCTGTCAGTGTGTCAGTGTGCTGACTCGACTAGGACTTGCCCCAAACTGCATGTGATTATCATAAAGTGGGCATGTCTGTAAAGGGGAGACTCGTGGGTACCCATAGAACCCATTTTCATTCACATATCTTGAGGTCAGAGGTCAAGGGACCCCTTTGAAAATGGCCATTGACAAGCTAACTCTCATTTAGCTCTGGTCTTGGACTCCACCAACTCCTGCTGTTTGCTGCTGAGCAGGTTGTGTACAGTGGGTTTTTAAAGCTTGTCCACTGAAAACAGCTGCCTGCTGTGGCTTGAAACCAGGTTGATGAGAGTGAACCAGAACAGTGAAGTTACAGCCGGACAGCTAAACAATGAGCTGAAACTCACTTTAAAGCTCCGTAAAGCCGAGGGGAGCTGCAGATCCAGCTGATAATTCTTAGTAAGTTCTTCACCATGAACCCCTTTCACATTGTCGTGATACATTGTTATTATAAAAATGTCTATTACAGCCACTTTGAATTCAGGTCTACTTGTCATTTCAGCTGAAAAATACAGTTAAAGTGAATAATTATACAGCATCCTCTCATCATATAAAACTACATTTGACCCTTATAGTAGCTAGCAGGGCGATAGCATGGGCGGATAAGTGTGCTTGGATAGTTAGTTGGTTAGTTAGTTAGTTAGAAACTTTAACCTTTTATTACTTTATTTATTTTTAAGTTCTATTTTAAGTTTTTAACTTCTTAAAAAGTCAACAGAAATCAGCATAAAAAGCTGGTGGCTCTCTGAGGATGTAATGCACAAATTAAAACATTTGACCTGATATTTAAGTACGTAGGCTATTCAGCATCCTAATTGCATTTGACAAGAAGGACTTGCTGTGCATATTTTGGGGGGGCTCTTACTTGTGTATAGCACCTCCCTGAGGGTAAAAGCTCAAAGTGCGAGTCCAAAGGGTGGGAAGGATCACTTCTATAAAGATGTCCTTTATTTCAGTCAAATGTTTTATTTGCTTTATCCTCCGCCACCTAATCTGTGTAACGCTACAGGTGAGCGGAGGTGAATAGTTTTTCTACATGGTCTCCAGAGACTCCGTCTTTGCCCACTTCTGAGCAATTTAATCAAATCCCTCTCAAAATTATAGCCTGCTCACATATTCTGTTTCGCTCAGAAAATACGTAACATCACAGAAGCCGTTTCACCGCCTGTTAGTAAACTCAGTCAAATCCACTCAGACACCCACAATTTCTCACAAAGCAAAAGTTTTTTTTTTCATTACAAAATGTTTTAACAAACAGATAATAAGAAAATAAAGAAGTGGGAAAAAGATGGAGAGCATGCAGGGCTGGGCCTCCCCAACATCAAGGTCCCTTCATTAGCGAGCAGCTGTTGAACTGCAATCAGATGACTCAAGTTGATTTCAAAGTCTTTAAAGAGTTGTCGCAGCCGGGCTCTGGCTTGTGTGTATCGGAGGGGAATGGGGATTGAAAAGTGATGGAGAGTGACAGCCGACAGATTGCCGGCGCTCGCAGCTCGCCCTCAGGTGAGACTGGGGAAGACAGATCACCCCTGCTGATGTTTAGGCGATGGAGGCGGAGAGCACAGCTGTGTGTGTGAGTGTGTCAGTGTGTGTGGAGGGGGGGGGGGGGGT
>CAKALU010059425.1:0-13896 GCA_916700995.1 Hozukius guyotensis
ATGAATGAAAGACTTTATTTCGAACATAAAATAAATAAAAACAGATACAAAATAATAACAAACAAAACAAGAGTAATAGTGTCCGAAAAGGAGTAGGTAGTAAAACTTATATTTCCCTACCCCTTTCTCACTTCTCCTCTAATAACTCATATATCATACAATGATAATATAATGTTATATATAAACTATCCCAGATTTATTTACATCCCAACTTAAATATATGAACAGCATCCCAAGTTTATTTACAACCCACATATCCATCCGGAGTTAAAAAGTAGATATAAACCAACCCTTAATGCAACCCTTATCACAACTCTTCCTCAACCATATACCTCCCAAAATCACTACAATCTGAAAGAATCAGAAACAGGTTTTATTGCCAAGTATAGGTTTGCACATACAAGGGATTTGTCTTGGTGACTGGTGCATAACAATAAACAGAGAGCAAATTCAAGAGGAAAAAAAAAATAGAAAAAACAATCTTAAACTGGTAGTCTGCTTAAAAAACTGGAATATTATAATTATGAAATACCATACGTACTTTGTGGTAGGCCTACTTATTTGATTTCCCATTAGATCCCTATCAAATTCATACATACTGTACATTTTTTGATCTTGTATAGTCATGCCCAACACTTACATCATATTGTATGTATCCTACAGCATCACTACAATCTGAAAGAATCAGAAACAGGTTTTATTGCCAAGTAGGTTTGCACATACAAGGGATTTGTCTTGGTGACTGGTGCATAACAATAAACAGAGTGCAAATTCAAGAGGAAAAAAAATAGAAAAAACAATCTTAAACTGGTAGTCTGCTTAAAACACTGGAATATTATAATTATGAAATACCATACGTACTTTTGTGATACTTATTTGATTTCCCATTAGATCCCTATCAAATTCATACATACATTTTTGATCTTGTATAGTTTTTTCCTGCAGGCACTAATGCCCAACACTTATCATCATACATCATATTCACCTCATATCATTGAAATCAGAAGAATCAGAAACATTTTTTATTTACATACAGGGAATTTGTCTTGGTGATTGGTGCATAACAATAAACACAGAGAAAAAAGAGGAAACAAATACAATAAAAATATGAAAACATATTTAAAAAATATTTAAAAATATATATATCTGTTTTTAAAGTAGGGATGCACCAATACCGATCGGATATCGGGCCGATACTGACTCAAATAGCTGGATCGGGTATCAGTGACAATGAGGCCGATCTATTCAATTCAATTCTATGTTTATATACATTATATACTGGTATTTTAATTCCTGTTGAAGTTTTGACCAATTTGTTGCTGCATTAAAAAAGGTTACACTTGAATTGTTATTAATGTAAATATTTCCTGTTCATTTTGAAGATTTTCTTTTATCAAGTCGCTGGTGTACGATTTATTATTTTAACAATAAATAACAATTCAGTCAATTTATATCTGTGTATTTTTTTCTTTGTTTTACAAAGTTAGGAAAGCAATGCTTAAGTCAAGCCTGATGTTGCATTACACATAAAAGAATGATCCCAGTCACTTCCACACAGTGGGGCATACAGCTTATTAATTAAAGACTGGTAATCGGTATCGGCTGATACACAAAGCCCAGGTATCGCTATCGGTATCAGGACTGAAAAAGTCGGATTGGTGCATCCCTATTTTAAAGTGGAAGTAAACTGTAATGTGTTTATGTTCCTGTAGGCAAATGTGGTGCATCTGTGTGTAAGGAAAAGTCAGTTTATGGTAATCTAATCATCCTTCTATATATATATATACACACACACACACATATGGTATCACTATGTTCTCATATTATTCCTTGGGGCATTTATGGATTTGTTTTGATATTCTTCTAATAAATATCATCGTGGGATCGCTCTTTATTAGTGGTAAGGGTATAAATGTTCATCTTCCAAATACAGTCAAAAGGTTAGAGCAGGAATGTACAGTAACGGAGGGTACACACACATCAACTCTGTTTTTACATCTTTTTTTAGGCTGACATACGTATTTATGATGTAGATTTACTAAAGAACTTCACCATAAGGTTGTTTTTGGTTCATGGTGGTTGTTATTGTGAATGTAAGTTGTTGTTTCCCCACTTTTAAATGTACAACTGTGCCCAGTAACCTTTATCCTTTAGTATTATAGACAGAGATCACTTAACTACTGTGAATATTCAGGCTAATGCAAACAATAATAAGCCATGACACTGGTGGCTTTTGCATCTATTTTTTCCATTTTGCAGTGATGCATTATTTACTAATGAGGCTGAATTTGTCCTGTGTTTCCTATGTCAATGTGCTGAGCTCTAATATAATTTGGGGCTTTATGTTAGACAAAATGACAAAATGTCATCCCAATCTTCAAATGTTTTGGGGCTAATGTAGTACTGACTATTCTGTAAAAACAAATAATCCACATTAACATTCACCTTTTGGGCATCGTTGGTGGGCCAAAAACATTCCAGGAAGTTCACTACACGTCACTGAAGATGATTTACATGAGGGGAAAACCTTTATTAGTGCCCTCCTTCATATTTATTGTGACCTATATAATAACAAAAGGGGTTTAGACGGGTATAATAGAACACCTAAATGGATTATCAACTAATCAATAACCCAACATTACATCTTCTGATAACACTTGAATCTGTGAGGGTAAAGATCCTGATCATGTTCAGTGATAACGCAGGATGATTTGGCTATACAAAAGAATCCAGACCACATCTTTAGTTCAGACCATGGAGATATGAAATACAGGACATATAAACTGCCTTACTTGTACTTCAGTCTCACATTACCTTATGCAGGCAGGAATCTATTTTTGGAATGTGACACAGCGAGGACATACCAAGCTGTGTGCAAATGCTGCTGTACGGACACCGAGGGGTCAGCTGAGATCACTGGAGTGTGGGAAAATGTATTTTGGATACAAATGTATTATACATGAGATGTAGGAGAAGAGCGGAAGGACACTGAGATATAACAAGAATGATATTATATATAAACTCCTCCCGGCTTTCAGAGAGTAAACAGTGTGAAAGAAACATCACACATTTCTGCACAAAGTAGAGTGGAAAGAGTTTAAAGGGTATAAAGAGTATAAGAGTAGACACGCAGAAAGCTTTCCTTTCACAATAATGCAGAAACAATTAGTCTATGAGGCCAGGCACATTTATTTATTTTTTAATTTATTCATTTATTTATTTATTTATTTATTTATTTATTTAGTTAGTTATCTTTTTACTTACTTATTTTTTAAATTATTTTTTGTTTGTTTGTTTGTTTATTTATATAGTACAATTCATACACAAGGTAGTTTTAAAGTGCTTTACAGACATTTAACCTTAAAAAAATGTAAACCTTTACTGTAAAAAATTGAACATGAATATTTATACACATTTGGAGGCAATTCTGATATGTATATAATGTAAATAAAGACATTAAAACAAATTAAAAGCAATGAACCTAATATTAAGAGACTACTGTTGACCAAATTAATAATTAATAATTAAATCTACAGTTTTGACTCTAAACTTGTGATGAGCATTTGCTATTATTTTGAAATTTTAAGACAATTAATAGATGAAAAAGTAATTCATACATTAGCAGAGATTGAAGATTGTCAATAGTTGCAAAGTTAATTTTCACACCTATGATTTAAATGAGCTGATATACATGATATTGGCCCTTTATCGTACGATTTCAGTCTAAAATGCCTCCTCACGTGTTATATAATGCCACAGCTGATAAGTGCGAGACAAAGACGAGCCAATATATTCAGATAAACAAATGCCCTTTAAGGGACCGGCTGAAGGTGAAAAAGAGGGGAGTGCTGTCTAGACGCTTTATTGCCCCAATAAGAACCTATGCTTGAATACACTGTTTCTGCTACGCTCAGTCTAAACAACCCAAACTGTGTGCAGTTGTAAAACTGCAGTTGTGGGAACCGGAGGGATTTATCAGCTACATGGCATACCCTTTTTTTTTTTTTTTTTTTTTTAAATCAAATAACAGTAAATCTCAAATAACAATAAAACATAACGGTGATACGTAAGAGAAGTTCATTGAAACTAAAAATCAATTTTCACCTTGACACACACACAATCAATGGAGACGCCGGTGATTATGTGAAAGAATAAAAATCCATATTGCTGCTTTTCTGTAAAAAGCAATAAACCATATAGAAAGATGGATGAACAGCCATTTTTCTGCCTTTTGTTGAAGGGATGCTTGTTTGTCAGCTGCTGAGGTCAATTGTGATCATTTTGTGCTGGCCATGTTATGTTTGAGAAAAGAGAAATTGTTGCAGTGAGCACGGAAGCCATAACATATAGTGCGTCCTTGACCAGGTCATGTATCTGACAATAATGAATATATGTTGACTATATCCGCTGATGGATCCAGGACAGTTGTATCCTGACCTTTCCCCCATTCCCTATGGAGTTTACACAAGAGAATGCTGCGAGATGGAGGAACGTTAAGTTGCTCACATTTGCCGAGCTTTACGATGACCTTGCAGTGGACAAACAATAACAGCCTCAACAACACTTGCTGAGGAATTGTGAATTGAACATGTGTTTTTTAGGACTCAGTAAAAGATGAAAGGCACAGACCAAGCTAGGAAGGATGAGCTGTTTCACATCGGTGTGACAAAACAAGCCCATTTTTTTATGAAGAGATCCTTCTTCAGTAATCAGTGTGTTTGTCTGAGAACTCAGTCAAAATCCGGAGCTAAGCTAACTTAAAGGGCATGTTCATAATTTTTTTTAGGTTTTTATATCATTCTGGAGCTTCCCAGTGGTGTTTCTTATCCGATCATTCAAATTTTGGTAGTATGTATGTTTTAGCGTCAAAATCAGTTGGCTACTTCCGGCTCTGAGAAGCGAAGGCAATGCGGAAGTTGAATTCTATTGAATAGCCAGCAGGGGGCGACTCCTCTGGTTACAAGAAGAGGTCTGATTGTATAGAATTCTATGAGAAAATGAGGCTGCTTCTCACTTGATTTATTACCTCAGTAAACATTGTAAACAGGAGTTTAAGGTCTCAATCGCTAGTTTCAAGTCTTCTTCAATACAGCATGATGTTCATTTAGTAAATTATTGTCCCATTTAGAGTCAAATAGACCATAAAGCAGGGTATGATTTAGGGCGTGGCTACCTTGTGAATGACAGGTCGCTACCACAGTGTTGTCCGGTCTGGGAGTTGTCCGTGTTTTCGTCGTAGAACTTTAACTCTTTCACAGTTAGTTTTCAGTTCATGAAAGTTAATTATAACATTTTGGTCCCCTAAAAATGTCTTATTCAGGGTTCGGTTGTACTTAGCTCCACCCTCTCGTGTCACTTCTGGTTGTGAAAAACCAAGATGGCGACGGCCAAAATGCAAAACTCGAGGCTTCAAAATGGCAGTCCACAAACCAATGGGTGACGTCACGGTGACTACGTCCACTTCTTATATACAGTCTATGGTCCAAATGCTATTTTCTCAAGCCCTTCCTTTCCCACGTGACCTGAAGTTGGTTTCTGCATGATGATGTACTACATGTACAGTATATATACATTCTTATAGTCAGTGTATCGTTACATACAGCAACATAGATGGCGGTCGGCACGCTCCCAGTTTGGAGAAGCAGACAGGAGTACCGGCACGGAAGCAAAGCAATGTACTGCTGTGTGGACGCCACTTTAGTTCGGATCCGAAAGTCACACAATAACACAAACAAACCGATTGCTGCAGCGTTAGACCAGCAACGGTAAAATTACTTTATTTGTCAATGGAGTCTGGTGGCTTTGAAGAAAGCATAGATAACGGCTTCAGTTCCCTGTCGAAAAGGGCTGTCTCATGGCAAGGTAAAGCGGTGAAAATATTCTAAATATAGCGTACACTTAAAATGATATTGATTTTTTTAAGGTGGCTAAAATACGTTTTTCTGCTGCTCCCGTCCACAGCCGCTTTACCTCGCCATCAGACAGCCCTTTCCGACAGTGTACTGAAGCTGTAATAACGCTCTCTTCAAAGCGACCAGACTCCATTGACAAAAGCAGTAATTTAACCTTGCAGAACACGGTAGTATACATACAACCCCTCTTCAAAAAATCTGAACTTTCAGTTATTTCTTTGTTTAGTTGATTCAGCTAGTGCTAGCATTCACTTTATTCATAACCTTATTGATTAGCTTCCTGTGGTAATCTATGTTTTTGCTATCGGCTGAGTGGGTGTTTCCATTTGAAAAAAAAAGAGTGCAGATGGACCCGCCCTTTTAAGCCCCCTCTGCTCAGAAGTGTGTTTTGCTTATTGTTACTTCATTTGGATGTTTGACCCTCACTGTGCAAAATTCTGTATTTCTAGTTTGACACTAGAAATAGCTGTTTTCACATTCATCTGCCAAAGAACAAATATCGCTGCCTCAAATCTGACGTGTGTGTGTGCGAGCATGATTTTGTGATGTCACAACTATCTTGAAAGCCAATCATGGTCCAATATGCCCAAACTGTATATGGATAATTGACTTTTCAGTGAAGAAGGAGACATCTTGTGTACAGCAACTTTTGAAATATAACATATTTGTATACTTTCGACTCAGTGAGAGAGGAAGAGTAGATGTGCTTTTGAGATTTTTTAAATTAGTTTATTGACTTTTACTAGGTGTGAAGAAAACAAACCACACACAAAACAGTCTTAAAAGCGGAGTATCTTTAATTGTCTTCAAACATTTCTGGAGGGGAAACCCAAATAGCTTATGATCAACCATGGGCACAAAATGTACCCGGAAACCCTTCCAAACTTGTCATAACCTTTCAACATTCATGATGTCATTTGAGTACAATCCTGTGCTGCATTGAATCACACACTTGACAAGTGCTAGAGTGCAAATAATGAACTGCCTTCAGGAAAAACACACTGAAAAACAGCATTTTTATGTAGGAAAGGACCCGAAAACACAACCAGGCCGTTCGTTTCTCCCCGTTTCAGATGTGTTCTCTTCAACATAGTCTTTTAATGGTTGACCAGTTTCTTGCTCACTGACACCAGGATTTCTTCTGAGTGTGTTTCCTATATCCTGTTTTATTATTTTATCCTCTGTTGGTTTTCTTCAGGTGCCTCTTAAAACATTTCCTCCCTTGTAGTCATAAATAACGTCATTAAAACTCACACAAAGGACAAAGGGAAAAGTTTGTTTTTTCATGCAAGACTTGATTCCCATGGAAAGGGTAAGTAATGCCGAAGACAGGCGAGCGCAAATGAAAACAGTCCCTCTGACCTTTTGTTGTTACTTAGACTACCTAGGTCCTGGGTTTTTTTCCACTCATATTAGTCATATCGCAACATACACTTTGCTCGCAGGCGATCAATGCACCTTTTTCTATGAGAGCACTGTTAAGACTATGTAGTCATTTTCCCTGCCACCCTTTGTTTTCATCTAAACATGGCATTATCTAGCAAATACAAGCAAAGAGGCTCACAGCAATCACTATAGTGTCAGATTGTTTTCATTATTGATCAGCAAACACCCATTCAAATGTCCTCCTTTTCATGAACACATGTATTTAGTTCTTTTGTTGGGTAACAACAGCCTAGAATAGAGACTGAGGGCATAGAGGTGAACGGTATTGGATGTTTGTCTGCTGTTCCAATATTGTTTTTTTCCCCATTGAATGTAGCTGTTTTGAAAAACATTGCCCATATGAGTCATACAGCATGCCACATACTGTATACCTACTGGTCAACATGTGACCAGTGATTTAGATATGTAGACACAGCGTATGTATTGTGGGTTTTCTGTAATAAAATGACATTTTTCAAGCCCCCCTCCACTCAAAAATGTGTTTATTGTTACTTCACTTGGATGTTTGACCTTCAGTGTGCAGAAAGATGTATGAGTTTCATACAAAAAGCGGTTTTCACATTCATCGATTTAAGGTGAGCACTACAGGGTGAGTTTAAAGGGATAGTTTGGGTGTTTTGAAGTGGGGTTGTATGAGGTACTTATCCATAGTCGGTGTATTACCTACAGTAGATGGCGGTCGGCACGCCCCCAGTTTGGAGAAGCAGAGAGTTACAGCATAGCAATGTACTGCTGTGGACGGGGCCGGCAGCAAAACACATTTTAGACACCTAAAAGAAAGGCTCACTTAAAAAATTCAATATCAGTTTAAGTGTTTGCTATATTTAGAATGTTTTACCATGAGACAGCTAAACAGTCTGTGTTTCTGACAGGGAATTGAAGCCGTTATCTATGCTCTCGCCAAAGCAACCAGACTCCATTGAAAAAACCCCAGTAATGATTCACCAAGGTCACACAATAGCACAAACAAAATTACAGATCGAGGCAGCGGTTGACCAGCAACTCCCGATTTTGTGACATCACAAAGTGTAGAAAAAACATATCAGACACAAATTATTATTCAAAGCAGAGCATTTTTTATATGTCTTAAAGGTCCCATATTATAAGAAAGTGAGATTTTCACGTTTTTTTTTATTATAAAGCAGGCTAAAGACCTATATAAATACTGTGAAAGTATCGAAACACTCAATCCACAGGGAAATACACACAGCCCGTATTCAGAAACTCTGCATTTGAAACAAGCTGTCAGGATTTCTGCCCATTCGTGATGTCACGTATATACAATATTTAGACCCTTGACACAATTTTAAACGTAAACATTCTAGATGTGTCCCAGTTTATTCCTGGTTGCAGTGTATGTGAATGTCATCAGCTGACAGGAAGTACACATGGACCCTGTTGCAATTCCGTCAAAATGCGTTAAAACGGAGCGTTTCAGAAAGAGGGTAAATACAGGCATATTCAGGCTGACAGTATGAGGAAAATAAAGTTTTTTTTTAACATTACAGCATTTAAACATGTTTTAGTAGAAACACAAAGTACAAGTATGAACCTGAAAATGAGCATGATATGGGACCTTTAAAACATGTCTTGATGGGATTTCTTTGAATATAAAATGTGACGAAACACAACATCAAATTGAACTGATCCATTTGCATGTTAAGAGATAACAAGATGACTGCTTATTTGTCTCACACTGTTGACCGGGACGTTGGGCGTTGGCGCTGAAGGAAATTATGTGCCACAGCATTCCACAAACAACTTCTGCTCCGCTCATGAATTCCTAAAATTTAGTTTCGGATAATAATTCTTGTCAAGATTTTTGTAAACTGCTATTTATTTGCCATATTTACCTATCATTTCCTCACAGGTGGTGAAAAAAAGAAAGTATTGTATAGTGATGGTAACAGTCTAATATCCTGCTGAACCCTGAGCGCAGTGTGATCTGTGTGTGAGTGTGTGTGTGTGTCTCTGGTGCAGAGGCGGGTGAGGGGAGAGATCCGTGGCCCACACATGGCTGTAATTTAATGGAGAATTGCCCAGTGGTTCCTGTGCAGAGGTAAACACACCAATAGTCAGGCTTTTGTTATTGCATGACTATGACAAGCACCTCCATCAATAAACAATAGAGTGTTGGGGAGGGCAACAAGGACGCACTGTATGAAGAGAGAACCCCACTGTGTCTACTTCTCTCTTTCACTTCTAATCAGCCACACAGAAGAAGAAGCGTATGATGACTCTGTTCAATAATGAGCCCGGAGAGATGAAGCCACACATTAGAGAGAAAGTAAAGCACAACCACACACTTAATTCAGTCAGAAAACCCCACAACTCTGCTATTAACTTACACATTTCAATACGTTTATCAAGATTAATTGTAGTTTTGGGGATAAAGAGGTCAAACTTGGAGAATTTGAGACACAATAAACAAAGAGATAGGCAGGGCTTTGGCAGTCACTATCAAGCTGTGAGTCAACAGGGGGCCAATCCTTCAAATCTAAGATGCAATCTGGGCCAGGGTCATAAACATTTACAGGGCGGGAAGTGCTGAGCAGAGGGCCTGCAGGATATCAGTCCTTTCTCACTTCTAATTAGCTTATGAGAATGAACCACTTATAATATAAAACACACTGCCAACTCTTATTTTGGTGATTTCCAAGTGTTCATTTCAGTAGAAATCCATTCAGAGCAATATGATGAATTGGGAAAATAGAGTTTTAGCTCACAGCAGAGGAATAAAATAGTGAAAACTACAAATGGATGTTCTCTCTTCAAATAAGTCAACTTTGTAGATGAATAAATAGATTTTTGTTATCATTTGGTTGCTTTTTAAAATCAAATGTAACCGAGTTGTTTTACGGTGCAGGAGCACAGTAACACATGTTACGCTCATTTACATTGATGGATTAAGTTTTGTGGAAAAGTGCAGCCAGATGGCAAAGTGACCAGTGTAAAGTATGGCACTGATGAAACATTGATGATTGTAACACGCCCATGTTAACATGATCTCATGCTGACACACACACACACAAAGATTCAGTATTTGCAATATTGATTGATCATATCGAGGTCTCATTTATTTACACACACACACACACACAAAAAATTTGCAGAAAATTAATAATAACACACATCAAAGTATTGCCATGTTCCATGACCTAACCACATAGCAGCACACTTAAACTTTTAAAGCTAGGGTTGGTAATTTTCATCAAAAACATTTACATTTCTATATTTGTTGAAATTCTCATTACATCCTGATAGCAATCAATGAATCATATGTTCTGACAAAAAAAAAAATCTGGTATCTGTGGCTGTCGCAGGACAGTAATAAATCCGGCCATCATTGCGCGTCACCGGAGTCAGTAGCACCCAATTTATGGAATGCCATCCCCCTATCGCTGCGATCCCTAGAGTCCTGTGACATTTTTATGAAGCAGCTGAAAACGTTTTTATTCAGACAGTCTTTAGTCACATGACTCGTCGGTATCGTGAGCCACGTGAGTCGCTAGTCAGTGAAGTTAACGTCAACCATGACCGTTTCCTAACCTCAACTAAGTGGTTGTGTTGCCTAAACCTAACATCCTGTGAAAACGGAAGTTTATTTTGAAAGGACACTATGTAATGAGCTTATATTGACACGCTGTCCCTTGTCCGTTCAAAAGTGACGCAAGAGGGGTACTCCGTGCGTCGCCCTCCGATGCCGATGGGCACTGACCAAGCGGCGGTATTTGACGAGTTGTCAGTGTTGCCGACTTTCTTGCTAGATTTAGCGACTTTTGGAGCTAGTGCTGCTAGCTACTTTTATTGGAAAATAGTTGGCAAAACTGGACTCAGTTTTTCGGTTTGATCATTTTTAAAATCTAGCATACTCTTGCTAGTTTCTCAATATTACCAACCCTAGCTTTAAGTCTTGTCCCTGGCAGAAGCTGCATGAGAAATTACAGAAAAGGTACAAATAGAAAAATGGCTAATTTAAATTAAGTTAAAGGGTTAATTTAGCATAAGCAAAAAGATCTCAAAAGTGCCCTTGGGGGTGTTGAAGGGTAAAGACTTCCTTGAATACAAAAGGAACACGCAGCATAAAGCACTTGACAGTGAATGTGGTCGTTCTTCACGGGGCTCAAAGACTATAAGACACCTGGTGGGTTTCCAGGCTCTTCAATGTAGGTTTACAGCGGCCATTGACAAAGACGGCCGCGGACCTCAGAGGTAATGACTGCTTTCTGTGACTGCTGAAAGGAAACTCTTAATCCCCACAGCCTCTGTCTATACTGTATTCAACAATATTCCCTCCCTGGCACTTCAAATCTACTTATATTTTCTGTAAGATGAGTAAAATAACTTGGTGTTCTTGTGCTTCCTGGTCCCATAATGTCTGATTTTATTGTTATTTTATTTTGAAATTAAAAAGAAGAAATATTAAAAAGACATGCATGAGCTTATTATTGCTTCTTGTCAATAAAATTCAAAGAATCAGATCTCAAAGAAGCATGTTCGCAGGGGCAAGGATAAGAGTGTATCATGGTTGTTATAGCAACCGCAGACATGGCTTCTGTGCTGAACAATAGTCAGCTGGACCTTGGGGAGGCCTCCTTCAACACCCACATCTGCTGCCCCCACATTCAGACTTATGGGATGTTCTGCCGATTATTTTCTGTCCTGCTTCCCCCTTTCAAAACTGACAGGCTAAGAGAATGAGAATGAAATTAGGAATTCTGCCAACATCTGTGCAGGAGCTGTGATGCAGTGAGCTCCGGTGTAACGCCGCTCTGATAGGAAGTAAAGAAAAAGAAAGGAGACATATGAGGGTTGAAGTTATTCAACTCAATGGGGTTAAAAAAATGCCTGTGACAAAAGTTCTTATGTGCTGTGTGAGGTTTATAACGGAGGAAGAGCCAGAAGCATCCAGCTGGAGAGGCAGTAAATAATAACAGTGCATAGCAACCAGAGAGGTAGAATATGTACGCTTCCAGGACTTTCTTTTAGCTTTTATTGGTGACACATAATGGGACATAAACACAACAGGTGAATAAACAGAGGCAGATACAACAGGACATACAAACAGCAAGACAATTAAAAAGTAAGATATTTTAAAGAGAGCAGGACTTGTGTGGGAGCTATGAAGATAAATATGCTGGTGTGAGAATTGATGACTTTTATGATTTTCTAAAGTCACATCATAAAGGTAATGGATGTGAATACCACAGCAACCTCACTCTCCCGTCAGACGAGAAAAAAATTTAGCAAAACTTTGTGTTTGTGAGAGAGAGGGTGGTTTACTTTATGGGAGGCACAACTGTAAATCACAAGCTGGACAAAAAGGAGAAACCCCTCTAGTGCCTTTTGTCCTTTGATTCCTCATGGACAGCAGCCATGGTAGAATTGGATTGAAGCCACCTGCCTGTCTGCAAAGCCACCGTGCACACGGAAGAAAAGAGACACAACTGTTGCTTCCCCACATCATGAAGGAAGGATTCAAAGGGAGACACCCCAGACAAAAAAAAATTGGTTTTCATGCATTCAAATTTTGAGATTTTGGGCTATTTTGCTTTCGTAACATGTCTTCTTTCAGACTAGTGGAAAGTAAACATCCAAAATACACATTAAGGTGTTTATTTTACTACACTGTCTATTTGCGTCTGTAGATTTCTCCTAAATTCACCAACAGTTTGCATTAGGTAACGCCTCACTTGCATGGTAAAACATAACATTTCAGAAAACCCTGTAATACAAGAACATCTATTAGTTAAAATTGATTACCCTATTCACCTGTAGTGTCTTGCAAAATGTATGGAATTTTCCAGTACATATCTTTAAAGGCCATTTTTTTCCTCATACTGAAAGCCGGAAATCTCCACTTCAGTAGCACTCACATACACTATACTTTCCAGTTTCAGTCCTATCTATATTCTGAAGGTTTTTATGAAGGGGTTTGTTCAGATATCATTCATAGCCTGGTTTATAGAACATTTAATTCCTAAAAACATATAATAATGGATAATGGATTTTTTGACAGTATTTTCTGATTTATGGAGTGATAAAAAGAGATATCAAAAATTCCCTCAGTAAAAACGTTTGACTCTAATATGTCAACAAAATGTAAGTAAGAATTTTGAATGTGACTTTGTCCAATGTTCAGATTTCTCTTCTGGAAATGTATGTAAATTAGCACATATTTGATAAGATAATGCTTCATTTGCATATTTAAACATACATTTTCAGAAAACTTGTATTACAAAAAAATAATTGTCTTAATGTAAGTAATCAACTGGGGAAGATTCATGGTGATATCTATTAGTTATATATATATATATATATATATATATATATATATATTGTTTACCTTATAAACCTGGGGGGTCTCCCCTTAAGCTTTTTACATTACAACATTCTTTATTTGTCATTTGTCAATTCCAGCAAAGCAGTCATTGGCAATGAAAATCTTTGGTCTCAGGTTCCTTCAACAATGCTTATGAAATATAGCATTGTTGAAGGAACCTTCAACCTTCAATATATATATATATATATACGGTCT